>CAUYON010029013.1:0-12941 GCA_963573935.1 Arctocebus calabarensis | reverse complement strand
CAGAGTGCCATGGCATCACAGCTCACAGCAACCTTCAATACCTGGGCTCAAGCGAGTCTCTTGCCTCCGCCTCCCAAGTAGCTGGGACTACAGGCGCCCGCCACAACGCCTGGCCATTTTTTGGTTGCAGCCGTCATTGTTTGTCAGGCCCGAGCTAGATTCGAACCCGCGAGCTCAGGTGTATGTGGCTGGCGCCTTAGCCCATTGAGCCACAGGCGCCGAGCCTAGTTTCCTAATTTCTATGTTGGTACTGTCATTATATAACAGAATGTCCTTACTTATAGGAAATCATAGTATCAGTGGATGATGGGGCATTATGTCTGCAACTTTCAAATGGTTAAGGAAAATAATGTTGTTTGTATTATTCTTGAAACTTTTCAAAAAGTTTAAAATTATTTCAAATTTAAAAAATATTTACACAAATTATCTTTCAAAGAAAAAAGAAGATAAAAGAACTCGAATAAAATGGTGATTATGGGTGTAAACTAGATCCCAAAACTACTACTGTATTGGAAGGCTAACTGGAAAAGAAATGGGAGCCTTGTTCTATTCAGCAAGTTACATAAATAGTAAATATCAAACTAAAGCATTTCAAGTAAACAAATTGAGTCCTCCATGTATCAGTTATAATCTTTTAAAGTGGGAAAATCAGCTTATAGACAAGGACCTTGTAATTTTAGATTTAGAATACAAAAACTAAAGAAATGACAAAACTGAATATAAGAATATTTGCAGAACTAGACGATTTTATTTTGAAAAACTCATGTTTTTCAATGCCTTCGTATTATAGGTGATACTGAACAGGAACTTGGCCCCCCTCCATCTGTAGATGAAGCAGCAAACACACTCATGACTCGTCTGGGTTTCCTCCTTGGAGAGAAAGTCACAGAAGTTCAGCCAGAAGACCAATACAGCATGGAAGTACAGGATGAAAATCAGGTAAGCAGGTTTCTATCAATTTTGTGAAACATAGTATGAATCAACTCATTATACCAGGAAAAGAAAAATGGTGTGTGTGTTCACTCTGAAAGGAATAATTCTAATTTTGAATGCTTTTTTAGGCCTAGTTTTCCATAATCATTATTTCTCTTTAATTTATGAAACATCTTTTAGTTTCATTCTTAGATTTAAAAAACTCAAAAAGACACCTTAAGGCTTTAATTTATTTACTGAATGAAAGAAAAAACAAATAAACAAACAAAATTTACATACATATGCGCAGTGTATCCCCAAATTGCAAAATATGCATTGTTTCTAAGTTATTTGCCAAATTGATGATATGCTGGGTCTTAGAGTATGTCTCAGTAAATTTCAAAAGATTATGACTTCTGTGACCACAGTACAATTAATCAATTATAGAATGATAGCTTAGAAAATGATAATGTAGAAAATCCCCCAAATATTTAGATAATTAAGTAATTTACTTCTAAATAGCCTTTGAGTCAAAGAAGAAATCACAAAATTAGAAATATTAGAAAATATTTTCAACTGAAATAATAAAAACTAAGTATAACAACACTTGTAGGAAAAAAATGTGCTTAAAAAGAGTAGTTTTGAATACATGTATAGAAAAGTAGAAAACATGAAATATTAGAAAGATAAAAAAATTAGCAATTAAATAGTTATTTCATCTTTTTTTTTCCTTTTGGCTATTTCCATTCTTTTTTTTTAATTTTTATTAAATCATAATTGTGTACATTGGTGCAATCATGGGGCACAATGTGCTGACTTTATATGCAACCTGAAATATTTTCATTGAACTATTTAACATAGCCTTCATGGCCTTTTAATCATTATATGAAGACATTTATATTCTACATTTAGTAATTTTCACTTGTACCCTTGTAAGATGCACCGTAAGTGTGATCCCACCTCCATTCTTTTCAGTTTAAAATGTAGCAAAGGAAATACTAGAGTGACAATCATTTATGTGACCTTCATTTATTTAGAAGGTGATAAATTCATTTCAAATGTCATATTTTTAGTAATAAATAATGGTGAAGATGCTATGATATATATTAGTTTTGTCAATAAATGTAAAATAATTATTTGAATATGTATATTTTCTGTTTAATGTGAGAGTACAAACAATTAGATTCCAGTTTGCCTTAGTTTGATTAAAGTCTGATTAGAAGGTTTCTCCTACACCCAGATAGTGTGCCATATACCCTTAGAGTGTACCCATTGGGTAAGAATTGACCTCAGCTCTTCCCGCCTCCCCACCTGCCTCCTGCTTGAATTTCATTGTGTTTTTCTCTCATGTGAGCATTAGCACCTGTTAATCTACTAGTTTCAATTTAGTACTGAGTATATGCGGTGTTCACTTTTCCATTCTTGTGCTACTTAAGGGAATGGTCCCTAATACTGTCCAGACTGTTGCAAAAGATACATAATCTTCATCTTTTTATAGCTGAATGTTCCTTGATACATGTATATCACAGTCCATGTGTTGGAGGGCATGTGGGTTGTTTCTATATCTTTGTGATTGTGAATTGGGCTGCTATAAACATTTGAGCACAAGTGTCTTTATCATAGAGTACCTTGTTTCCTTTGGATGAATAGCCAGTAATGGGATTGCAGGATCAAACATTAGGTCTACTTTTAGTTTGAGGAATTTCCATACTGCTTTCCACAGAAGTTGCACAAGTGTGTAGTCCCACCAACAGTACATGTTCCTTCCTCTCTGCATCCATTCCTTTGGGATTTCATGATGTGAGCTGTTCTCCCTGAGGCTAGGTGATATCTCAGTGTGGTTTTGATTTACATTTCTCTAGCAACTATGAGCAGTTTTTCATGTATTTGTTGGACATTAGTCTATCTTTGTAGGAAAAGTTCCTGTTCGTGTCTCTTGCCCAATTTTTTTTTTTTTTTGCAGTTTTTGGCTGGGGCTGGGTTTGAACCTGCCACCTCTGGCATATTGGGCCAGCGGCCTACTCCTTTGAGCCACAGGCGCTGCCCTCTCTTGCCCAATTTTTAATAGGATTGCTTGATTTTATCTTGTTGATTTGCTTGAGTTCTTCGTAGATTCTGATTATTAGCCCTTTATCAGATTGGTATCATGCACATATCTTCTCCCATTCTGTAAATTGTCTTTTTGCTTTGTTGATTGTGTCCTTAGCTGTAGAAGATCTCTAACTTGATAAGGTACCATTTATTTATTTTTGTTGTTGCCATGATTGCCAGTGCAATCTTCATAAATTCTTTCCTAGGTCAATAAGGTAATAGTACATGTCTGAGTACTCCCTACAGAGCTGGGAGAGCTGACACATTTCCTCCCTGTTTGTTGGTAAAAAGATTTGATTTCTCCATCAAACATGAAACTTAGTTTTTTAGGATATGGGATACTAGGCTGTTACTTGTTTTGTTTGAGAAGATTAACGTATGAGCCTACTCCATTCTGACTTAAAAAGTTTCCACAGAGAAATCAGCTGTTAATCTTGTAGGTCAAATGCTATTTATGCTTGTCTGCTTGCAGAATTTTCTCTTGCATTTTGGCTTTGCCCAAGTTTATTACAACATGTCTAAGACATGCTGTATTTGAATTGAGTCATTCTAAGATTCGATATCCACCTAGTAGGCATATGTCTGCATCTTTGCTGATACTTGGGGGAATTTTTAAACTATAATTTTGTCAACTAGAGCTTCTATACTTTTGAACTCTATTCTTCTCTTTCAGGGACACTGAAAATCTGTATGTTTGTGTGCTTTGTATAATCTCATTACTCTAAGAGATTGCTCTACTTTTGCTCTCTTCTTTTCTGCCTCTTTAAATGACTGGTTTAGCTTAAGAGCCTTGTCTTCAAACTCAGAGATTCGTTCTTTTCCATGGTTTAATTTGTTATTGAAATTCTCTACTTTGTTTTGAAATTCCCTAAATGCTTCTTTAAAATTCTTTAGGCTCTTTTATTTCCTATCTAATTATGTCCAGATCCTTGGTGACTTTGTCTTTAATTTCATAAATTTCTTGGGACATTTTTTGGATTTCTTTTTGCTAGTTTTCTAGTTTCCCTTCAATTTTCTTCATCACATTTGTTATCTATAATCTGAATTCTATTGCTGTCATTTCAGCATTTTCTTTAAGGTTGGAATTTTCTATAGTAGCTCCATTGTGATCCCTTGGGGAGCTGATCTGTTTTAGTTCTTCATGTTGCCAGGATTCTTGTGGTGGTTTCTCCTCAAATGTGATTTCTTCTTCTAATTTTTTGTCCCCTTTTTTCTTCTTCAACTCTAGGCATTAGAGTTCAGATGACCCTTTTCCACCTTTTAGAGGCCTCCTGTAATCCTTGGTTTGTGGAGCTTTTCCTCTGTTTTCAAAGTCAACAGTGTAGTCTTTAAATCTTTTAATCTCTTTCTCTCCATCTTCTTCTTCTGTATTTGAAGAGGTTTGTATATCTTGTACATAATGTTCACGTGTTCCAGGGCTCTTCTCCTCTAGCCTTTCTGTCCTCTTTATCCTTACTCCTTAGCTTATTGGTTTTGCTGAGTACACATTATAATCACCTGGAGAATTTTATAAAATGTGGATGCCCAGTAGCTCTAATCTTTTTTTTTTTTTTTTTTTTTTTTGAGACAATCTCAAGCTGCTGCCCTTGGTAGAGTGCTGTGGCGTCACAGCTCACAGCAACCTCAAACTCTTGAGCTGAAGCGATTCTCTTGCCTCAGCCTCCCAAGTAGCTGGGACTACAGGCACCCACCACAATGCCTGGCTATTTTTTGGTTGTAGTTGTCATCATTTGCCAGGCCTGGGTTGGATTCAAACTCGCCAGCTCTGGGCTACAGGCACCAAGCCACAATATCTGTAATCTTAATGATTCTCCTCTATTCTTATTTCTTCAAATATTGCCTTAACTTCTAAGCTATCTTTAGCCCTGCCTTTCTCCCTTAACTTTAGAACTTCATATTTAACTTCCTACATTATGTGTATGTATAAGATACATATAAAACTTAACATGTTTGTACACAATTATGATTCAATAAAATTATAAAAAAAAAACAAAACTTAACATATACAGACTGAACCCTTGCATTTCCCCTAGCACTTGCTCCTGCATTGTTTCCTGAGTAAATGGTATCACATCTTGCTTAAAATGAATGAATTGGACCCATTCTTGACTTTGCTCTGTCAGACCCCACATTCACTCTTTCATCAAATAACAGACTTGATCTTCAAAATGCAGTAGAACCTCCATAGTTGACCACCTCCTTAAGTTGACCTAATTCTCATAGACCAAACATGCACCACATGTGCTCAATGGAAATTCCTTATATCAACCACCTTCGTTTGTTGATCAATTTGTTATAGTCCCTTGGGTGATCACCTTACAGAGGTTCTACTGTGTGAGGTCAAACAATTAAGTTCATGAACTCATCCAAAAAAAGTGCTACTGAGCACTAGCATAGGTGCATTGGTTCCCAAGGGGAATACCGCAGAGGTAACCGTAGTTATTAGCAATGAGGTGTGTCATACCTTTTCTAGAGTAAGTTCACAAACTTAATTGTCTGACCTCATATATACTAAATCTGATCCCTTCTTGCTACTTCTGCTGCTACACCTAAGTTCAAGCCACTATTGTTTTTGTCTGCACTACTGCAATAACTGAATGTAAGGCTAGAAGGTGTGTGGGTTTTGCCTGTTCTACCCACTGCTATGTTTTTGCACCTAGAATAGTGTCTGTCATTATTAGCAGGTACTCAGTAAGTATTGACTGTATGAATAAATCACCTCTCAGTAGGTCTCTGATTCCACCCTTGCCCCTCTATAGTCTATTCACACAGTGGCCAATGATCCTTATAAAATGTGAATTTGATTCTGTCACTTTGCTTTTAATCTGCCACTGTATTCCCATCACACTTAGAACAAAAGCTAAAATTTTTACCATGGACTGGAAGGACCTACATAATCTAGCCACTTGCTACCTCTCTTACCTCATTTCCTGCCCCTCTCCCTTTCACTCACTGCTCTCCAGCCACACTGGCCTTCCTTGTCAGTGCCCAAAAACATAAAGCATATTCAACTGTAGTAGAATATTCCTCCCACATAATTCATTTTCATACTTCATTCAGTGCTATACTCAGGTGTTACCTTCTCAGACAGGTCTTTCTTAATTATTTTATCTAATAGCACCTGTCGATCTGTATGTCCTCTTATCCTACTGCTTTATTTTCTTTATAGTTCTTGTCATTAAATGACACTGCATCATGTGTATGGGAGTTTTGTCTATATCTCAAACAAGAAGGTATGCTTCAGAATGACAGGGATAATGATTTTTTAATCAACATATAATTATATTAATATGCTGTGCTGTGAATAAAAATAGAAATAATATTGTTGAGGGATTTTTTAAAATTTATATAAATAAAACAACTATTTTTCTTTTCATTTCTTGATATTCATGATAAGTTAAAATGCAACTGTTCTAATAATGACCAGGTAACATGATGTAAGTCGTATATAATATATTATAGCTGGATTATTTGCCAAAGCCTCTATTGTTTCTACAAATCTGCATTTCTTTAGGTGGTAAAATTTATATCTGTTTTTTTTTTTTTTTTTGAGATTCTGTATGTCACAATGATTTCTGAATAAATCTACAAGTAGGTGGAGTGCACCTTACTTGTACATTACAAATAAAATAATCTTAAAATGAGTGAGATTGTTGATTTAATGTAATTAAAGCAATATGGTATAATAGAAAAGTTATTGAACCAGGAGGAAGAATACTTGTGTTCTAGCTGCAATTCTTAACACATACCATTCTATAAATTTGTACAGGTCATGTAAGCTTGCTGAGCTTTAGATTTCACATAGGTAATAATAGCTGACAATTTATTAAATGCTCACTTTGTACTAATCATTGCAATAATTGCTTTTCTTGCACTATTTTAAGTTCCTTAGAACCCAGTGTGGAGTAGGGCTCTTTTATATTTTAATTATCAGATGAAAAGATGGAAACACACTGTCAGAAAGTGTTAGATTAGTATTCATATCTGGGCAGTCTGCATTTATAACTATGTTCTTACCAGCTACACCATACTGTTCCAGTGTAATATGAAACTATGACACCTGACAGGATTGTTGTGAGATCAACATATTTTCATGTTTCATGAATATGAAAATAGCTTGTAAGCTTTAAAAATGTCAGATAAATAAAAAGTGTAAATACTGTGCAATATAATTAATATATAAATATATGCAAGAACGGTATGATTTTAGCAAAATTACTTTATAACTTTATAAATATGAAATATGAAATACTTTCATATTTTTTATTGTTCATTGTCACATTTCCTAAATGGAGGAAATAAGATTCATTATGCGTCTCATACTAGGTTGATAAGGAGTAAATGAAATAATACATGTAAATCTTTTAAGCTATTAAGCATTACATAAATATAATGTATTAATAATGAAATTAAATGATAGCCCTCTTGAATATAATATAACAGCTATGTTGGAACCATAAGAAAGTGACTGAATTGATCATTGGAATGTCTAGACTTAGGAAGATTATTAAGAACTAGGAGATCAGGTGGTGCCTCTGGCTCAGTGAGTAGGGTGCTGGCCCCATATACTGAGGGTGCAGGTTCAAACCCGGCCCCAGCCAAACTGCAACAGAATATAGCCAGGCATTATGACAGGCACCTGTAGTCTCAGCTATTCGGGAGGCTGAGGCAAGAGAATCACCTAAGCCCAAGAGCTGGAGGTTGCTGTGAGTTGTGGTGCCACGGCACTCTACCAAGGGTCTCTTAAAAAAGAAAAAGAACTAGGAGATTATGTTCATTTAGTGACTTTCTTCTGAGCTAGACAGCATTCTAACAAAGATAGACTACTATGTTTAAGAAGATCCCATAGTGAAAAAAAAAAAAGACCCACAATGATGGTATCCTCAGAATACTATAATGATGGCAGAATATAATGTAAGCTAGTCAGCATATATCATTTTTCTACAAAAGACAAAGTAGTAAAAGTGATATTCAACTATTTTCTTCTCTCAGTAGTTTCTAGGATATTAAGATGGACCTTATGAACCCTATCATTTGATTTTTCCCCTATTTGTAGGACCTTTAAGAGATCCACATTGGAACCTTTATTAGGATCCTTTTGAAGAACATTAAGGACATTGGGAAAACTATTAAAAGATTTTAATTAGATGTCTATTTTAACCTACATTATGGGGAATAGGTAATTTTGTCTTTCTGTATCTCATTGAGTAGTCTTCTTAAATCAATATAAAGCCTGCCTTTTAATTCATAAGCCATGAACAATTTCCTGCTTTGTAAATGGCTCAATATTTAAGTTTTTTTTTTTTAATAATTAAAGCTCTTAGAGAATATATTGTTATAGGTGCTTTATTTTACAGAAAATACTTTGTTGTAAAAATACAAAGTGTTGTTTGAATGAAACCTCTCCTTTAGCTGTATTGTGCATGTAATAAGATTGACTTGCATAAAGAACAGAGTGCGAATTGTTTTTTTTTTTTTTTTATTAAATCATACCTGCATACATTAGTGCAATCAAGGGGTACAATGTGCTGGTTTCATTTTTTTAATGCTACAAATTTACAAACCAAAATAATATACAAATAAGACATGGAAAACCAAGCAGGACGAGGCATTCCAAGACTTGGGTGCCTCCAGCCACAGCAGCTGCGTCCACATCAGGGTCAGGGCCCTCCTCCCTGAGGCCGGGCTTGTTGGGCTGCTTGGACCTTCAGAACTTGAGGCTAAAGCCAGGGCCTGAAGCTGAGGCCCCCTGGTTTGTGGTAGTGAGGTGGAAGCCGGTCTCCTTAAGGTCTTCATCGCCCAGCTGGCTGTAGCCCAGGCCTCCCTCGGGGGGCTGTGGGCTGGTACCCTGCTTCACTCGCCGCTGCTCGCTCTTGGCAGGCCACGTGGGGAACATGGAGGGCTCGATGGGGACGGGGGTCTCGTGAAAATACTCGTGCTTGAGGCCATCTTCAGCACTGATCCTTCTCTCAGGGTAGTAGGTCAGAAACTGGTTCATGAGGTCAAAGCCCTGGTCCGATAGCAGGGCCCCAAAGCCCTTGCGGAGGTTGTTATAGGGGTACTCTCTGAAGGTCATCTTCTTCACTGCTGGGAGGTTGTTGTAGCCAGGCCAGATTTTCTCACTGGGGGTCCCCAGGTCCTTAAACACTTTGTTGATCTGATCCATTTCCGACTTGCCAGGGAACAGAGGCTTCTGAATCAGCAGCTCCCTGAAGATGCAGCCCACTGACCTCACATGTGCACGGCCGTGGAGTACTCCTTGGCACCAAGTAGGAGCTCTGGGGCACGGTACCATAGGGTCACCACCACAGGGGTGTAGGCCTTCAGAGGAGACCCATATTCCCGTGCTAGCCCAAAGTCGCCCACCTTGAGGATGCCGGCGTGGCTCAGCAGCAGGTTGGATGTCTTGAGGTCTCGGTGCAGGATCCAAATGTCATGGAGGTGCTTCACCCCACGAAGCAGCTGGATCATCAGGGTCTTCACCTCCCCCGTCAGGAAGGGCTGCTTCTTGGTCTCCATCAGGCTCTTGAGGTCGTGCTCCACGTTGTTCATCACGATGTAGATTTTATCCATGTTGCTGCCCACCACGATCTCCCTGACAGTGACAGCGTTGGGGTGCTGGGCCTTGAGCATGGTGTTGATTTCCCTCAGCGATGTGATTGGGAAGCCCTCCTTCTCCTTCTTCATTTTCAGCCACTTCAGAGCCACGATTTCATCTGTGTTCTTGTCCTTTGCCCTGTACACCATCCTGTAGGTGCCTTCCTCAATCCTGTTCAGGCACTGGAACTCCTTCACGCTCCGGCAGCCCTGCAGGGCCGGCAGGTACTTGGGCAACTCCTGTTGGAGCTCGATGGGCGACAAGGTGGGGGAACTCAGGCCCACAGTCCCCTTCCGTTAGGCCACTGCTCTGCGGGCTGCCTTCACCCGCTCCTTCCTCCCCTTCATCACTTTCTCCGGAATCTCGGTCAAATCGTGACTCTGGAACAACCAAGAGCTGGTTTTAATTTTCTCGATCTTTGTCCTCGCTCATTTCTTCCTCGCTTACTTCTTCCACTGACTGCCCTGAGGCCTCCTCAGAGCCACTCCCAGTCTCCTCCTCCTCTGGTTCTTCACTGGCGCGCCCCTGCTCCTCTTCCACTCCCTGCTCAGAACCTGAGCCTGATTCTGCTGAGGAGGACTTTGCCGAGCTGGTTTTCATCTCGCTGTCACTGCTGTCCTGCAGGTCGGACAGCAGGTCTCTTTTCTTCCATGTTCTCTTCTTTCATTGGCCTCTGGCTGTCTCCCAGCTTGAAGCGCTCCCTGGGCTGCCGGAGTGGGCTAAGGCTCCTGTGGCCAGCCTTGGCCTTGCGGCCATAGTCTTCCCGCACCCTTCGATGCTCTGCGGAGCCTGCCCTGCGCACCTCGCGCTCCGTCTGCTCTCGCATCTGGCGCTGTGGTTCTCGCTACCTTTCTGACTGCTCAAGGCCATCTCTCTCTCCCGCCATCTCTCTCCTTTTTCTTCTTTCTCTCTCCCGGTGAGCTCTGTCCTTTTTTTCTCCATGTCGTTTCCAATGTTGGTGTTCTTGTTCCTTTTCTTTCACTCTCCAATGTGTCCCTCCTTCTGCTGAATGGATGCGATGCCTACGTTTCACTTTTCTCTTTTCATCCTTTCTGTGATGAGCTTTTTCTTTCTGGGACATTTGCTGTGGCGGTTTGATAGCCAGAGAATCATGTTCCTCTCCTCTGTCTTCCATAGAACCCTCCCTTCTGTCTGGTGAGTTCCTGCTCGTGATCTCCACGTGATGGTCTCTCAGCTCTCCTCTTCAAGGGAATCCCTCTTGGAATCCCAGTCATCAGAAATTTTTAAGCATTTTATCTCTGCTTTCTCCTCTTGTTCCTTCCTTCGTTTCTTTCCCTAAAGAATTTCATCTAAAGTTTTCACTTTCCAAGAGTCCTTTTCATCACCCATTTGAATTAAAACACCTGCCACTGCCGCCGCCAGTCTTGTCTTCAGATTTCCAGATGATGTGTTGGCTGGCACCAAAGATTCTCCTATGGGAGCTGAGCCCAACTGGATCTTTAACAGGTTGGAAGAGTGAGGTCACACTGCTGATCCATACTTCTTCAAAAATCACCTTGACTTGGAGATTTCCAGTGGGGGTTTTGGAGATCCCAAGGCTGCAGCTCTTTGGTTCCGGCCCTGTTGCCTCTCAATGTGCTGGTTTCATATACAATCTGAAATGTTTTTATCAAACTGTTTAGTATAGTCTTCATGGCATTTTCTTAGTTATTGTATGAAGACATTTGTATTCTGCATTTAGTAAGTTTCGCCTGTACCATTCTAAGATACACCATAGGTGTGGCCCCACCAATTACCCTCCCTCCACCTTAACCTCCCCCCTCCTCTCCCTTCCCATATTCTTGTGCTATAGTTGGGTTATAGCATTCATATGAAATCTTTAGTTTCATAGTAGGGCTGAGTACATTGGATACTTTTTCTTCCATTCTTAAGATATTTTGCTAAGAAGAATATGTTCCAGCTCCATCCGTGTAAACATGAAAGAGGTAAAGTCTCCATCTTTTTTTAAGGTTGCATAATATTCCATGGTATACATGTACCACAATTTATTAATCCATTCGTGAGTCGATGGGCACTTGGGCTTCTTATCATGACTTAGGAATTATGAATTGGGCTGCAATAAACATTCTGGTACAGATATCTTTGTTGTAGTGTGAGTTTTGGTGTTCTGGGTATATACCTAGTAAAGGAATTATAGGGTCGAACGGAAGGTCTATTTTTAGATCTCTAAGTACTCTCCAAACATTCTTCCAAAAGGAACGTATTAGTGTGCATTCCCACCAGCAGTGTAGAAGTGTTCCCTTTTCTCCACATCCACACCAACATCTCGGGTTTTGAGAGTTTGTTCTGTGGGCTAATCTTACTGGAGTTAGATGATATTTCAAAGTAGTTTTGATTTGCATTTCTCTGATGATTAAGGATAGTGAGCATTTTTTCATGTGTCTGTGTCTTCCTTGGAGAAGTTTCTCTTCAAGTCCTCTGCCCACCCTGAGATGGGATCACTTGTTCTTTCCTTGCTAATATGTTGGAGTTCTTTGTGTATTCTGGTTATTAAACCTTTGTCGGAGACATAACTTGCAAATATTTTCTCCCATTCTGAGGGCTGTCTGCTTGCTGTACTTACTATGTTCTTAGCTGTACAGAAGCCTTTTAGTTTGATCAGGTCCCAGTGGAGTATTTTTGATACTGCTTTAATTGCCTGGGAAGTCCTCCTCATAAAATATTCACCCAAGCCAATTCCTTCAAGAGTTTCCCCTGCACTTTCTTCTAATATTTTGATAGTTTCATGTCTTAAGTTTAAATCTTAAATCCAGTGAGAGTCTACATTAGTTAATGGTGAGAGGTGTGGGCTCGGCGCCTGTGGCTCAACGGGCTAAGGCTCCAGCCACGTACACCTGAACTGGCGGGTTCGAATCCAACCCGGGCCGCCAAACAACAATGGTGGCTGCAACCAAAAAATGGCCAGGCGTTGTGGCAGGCGCCTGTAGTCCCAGTTACTTGGGAGGCAGAGGCAGGAGACTCACTGAGCCCAGGAATTGGAGGTTGCTGTGAGCTGTGATGTCATAGCACTCTATCCAGGGTGACAGCTTGAGGCTCGGTCTCAAAAAAAAAAAAAAAATGGTGAGAGGTGTGGGTCCAGTTTCTACAGGTCGCCAGCCAGTTCACCCAGCACCATTTGTTAAATAGGGAGTCTTTTCCCCACTAAATGTTTTTAATTGGCTTGTCAAAGATCAATTAACGGTAAGTAGCTGGATTCATCTCTTGGTTCTCTATTCTGTTCCAAACATCTACCTCTCTGTTTTTGTGCCAGTACCATGCTGTTTTGATCACTATCGATTTATAGTAGAGTCTCAGGTCTGGTAGCATGATTCCTCCTGCT
>CAUYON010029012.1:0-23214 GCA_963573935.1 Arctocebus calabarensis | reverse complement strand
TGGCATTACAGCTCACAGCAACCTCCAATTCCTGGGCTCAAGCGAGTCTCTTGCCTCCGCCTCCCATGTAGCTGGGACCACAGGCGCCCGCCACAACGCCCGGCCATTTTTTGGTTGCAGCCATCATTGTTGTTTGGCGGGCCCAGGCTGGATTCGAACCCGCCAGCTCAGGTGTACGTGGCTGGCGCCTTAGCCCGTTGAGCCACAGGTGCCGAGCCTAGATAGTAAATTTTTAACTACTAAATGTCACAGTCTGTAAAGAACACAGAAGTGAGGAAAGTGACCGAATTAGTCACTGAACAAATGTACACTCAATACCTCCTATATGCAAGGCATGCTGGGAGATAAAATGGTTAATAAGATATCTTCCAATCTCCCATTGCTAAAAATCTAATAGTAAAAATAAGATATATAAAATATTTAATCAAATACAAAAAAACAAGGTCGGCGCCTGTGGCTCAAAGTAGTGGGGTGCCGGCCCCATATACCAAAGGTGGTGGCTTCAAACTCAGCCCCAGCCAAAAACTGCAAAAAAATAAACAAATATATGAATAAACAGACCCTATTTAAAATTTCAATCCCCTCAGCATCCCCCCTTCCTCTGCCTTATTTTTCTTCACAGCATCTGACCTACCACTGATTGATTCATCACCTTTCTCCCCTAACTACAGAAAATGTGTACACATGGCACCCTCTGTATAATGTAAGCTCCACAAGAGTATTTGTCCATTTTGTTTACCACTTGAACCCAGTTCTTTTTTTTTTTTGGACACAGAGCCTCAAGCTGTCACCCTGGGTAGAGTGCCGTGGCATCCCAGCTCATGGCAACCTCCAATTCCTGGGCTCAAGCGAGTCTCCTGTCTCCGCCTCCCAAGTAACTGGGACTACAGGCGCCCACCACAACGCCCGGCCATTTTTTGGTTGCAGCTGTCATGTTGTTTGGCGGGCCCTGGGGTTGGATTCGAACCTGCCAGCTCAGGTGTACGTGGCTGGCGCCCTAGCCCGTGTTGAGCTACAGGCGCCGAGCCTTGAACCCAGTTCTTAAAACACTACTGAGTTGGCACTCAATAGTGTTATTAAAATATATATATACACACACACACACACACACAAGAGCCATGCATCACACAAAATGCTGTATTAATTTTATCATAGTTAAGAAATACTATACAAAAGCCTTACATGGGACCACACCCAGACTTTAAGGTTATAAAGATCTAGGTTGTTGCTGATACTGGCAACAAGAATATCTTGCCAGAGCTACATACATACTACTAAATGGAGGGAAGAATTTCTAATTCTCTAGGGTCAGCTCCTATCTTTTTCAATTTTTAAGTCTAGACACCATCCTTTGAAAGGTATTAACAGGCCAAGATAACAAAACATTTGGAAAACATACTAAGTTCAAAAAAGAGAAAAAAAAAAAAAAAAAAACCCTGAGAACATTAGAAAAGAGAGAAGACATGAAACAACACAAGAACAGTCTTCATATACTCAAAGAATTATCACACAGAAAAAGAATCAAAATGATTTCCTGTGCTAATTCTAGAGAAGATAATTCTAGTATCTGGCTTTTGAAGACAGAAAAAAATAAATACTGAAGTATATGAATGTTTTCTGTAAACTATGAAATGTTAAACAGATATAAGACAATGGTAATAGTGGTAATACCAACCGTAGCAGCAAGAGCATCATGACACATGTTCCCTCACTAAGGAATCATAGGGAATGTAAAACACATCCACAATAATTGTACCACACCAGACATATTAAATGCTATAAGGGAAGTACAATGAGGGGAAATAACTAAGAATCAAAAATAGAAAGGAACTCAATTTCACTGATAATCAGAAAAATAAAACTTAAAATGGGATTACCATTTTATACCATTTTATATAACATGTACATACACTCATGTTACACTTTGGAAAGAAGATTATCACTACTAGGAAGACTTAAAACAGTACCTATTATATGAAAAGGCCTCTAATAGAAAGACGTGAAAAGCCTAGGTATCCTGAACATACAGGATCAGATAAGCAAAGATTCAGATGAGGCAACAAACAGAGAGCATGTAAATATGTTAAGTTCAGATTGACTGGAATATAAGATATCCAAAGGTAATAGAAAAGTCAAGAGTTAACAATACCAAAGAGACCAGATCATAGTAGATCTTGGAAGGCAAGCTAAGGAGTTCAGTCTTTACTCAATACACAAAGAAGAATCAAAATTGTGTTTTAGGATTAACCTGCTTTTGGTATATAGACTACTCAAGAGTATGGGGAGATTAGAGGGGAAAATATCTGGTTAGGACACTAATACAATTTTAAGCTGACATGATCTAAAAAAAAGAAAATGGTACCCACAACTGAAGAAGAGACCAGATGCAGAGGAGGTTTTGACTTATTGACTGACTAGACGAGAGAGCTACATGAAATGGAGAAAGAGACACAAGAGAACACCAAATTTCTATGACTTGGGTGATTATTCACAACTAGGAGAAAAAAGCTAGGAGAAAAAATACATTCAGTCTCAGACTAAGCAAGGTGGCTTTTGGATTAAAAGACAAATAAAAGCTGCCTACCCCCAGCAGTGGCTCATGCCTGTAATCCTAGCACTCTGGAAGGCCGAGGCGGGTGAATTGCCTGAACTCATGAGTTGGAGACCCTCCTGAGCAAGAGTGAGACCCCAGCTCTAAAAACAGCTAGGTGTTGGGGTGGGCGCCTGTAGTCCCAGCTACTCAGGAGGCTGAGACAAGGGGATCACTTCAGTCCAAGAGTTTGAGTTTGCTGTGAGCTATGACACCACAGCATTCTACTAAGGGTAACAAAGTGACACTCTGTCTCAAAAGAAAAAATTAAAAAAGAAAAAAAAGCTACCCTAGATAAGAAAACTTAGGGTAAGACCACAATCCCAGAACTTTCTTTGATGAAGAAATCTTCATCTTTTTTGCAGTAAGTAACAGGGATAGAATATTTACTAGAAAACACTAGGCCGTAGGTTGCAAGATGTCTTTTTTACACCTGTATACAGAGCCATAGTGCCTTGAACAAAGAAAGTTAAAAAATACTTGCAGGGTGGCTCTGTCACACAATCCACAGTCCACTGGACTTCTAAAAAATATTTGCAGATGCCAGGCACTGTGGCTCACACCCATATTCCTGGCATCTGGGAGGCTGAATCAGGAGGACTGCCTGAAGCCAGAGTTCAGCTTGAGACCAGCCTGAGCAAGAGAGAAACCTCTTCTCTACAAAAAATAGAAAAATTAGCAGAGGGTAGTGGCAGGCACCTATAGCCCCAACTATTCAGGAAGCTGAAGGATCAATGGAGCCCAGAAGTTTGAGGTTGCAGTGAGCTATGATAACACCACTATACTCTAGCTGAGGTGACAAAGACCCTGTCTCAAAAAAAAAAAAAAATGCAGAATAAAGTTAATGAATAAATGAACATACAAAGAAGCCAGCTTAAGAGGCTCTACTCTGTGCTATAGTCCCTGAACTGGAGGGCCCAATTTTGACTTAAGCCTCCAAATTCACCCAAAACCACTTTCCACAACTTGCTATATACTCATGTACTCCAAAATACCACTAATCAGATTATATACCCCATAATAAATAAGCCACATCTTTGTTCTTTTTATAATTTTAGCATTTTTATCAGGCTTAGGATGCTGTTTATTAATGTCTAACATTCGGTCTTGATCAAATTACTCTTCAAACTGAGCAAAAGCACTGTTACTATTGATTCCACATAATGATGAAAATTTTTACTTACCCACCAGAACAAAAAATTTTTGAAATGCTTTCAGGAAATACAAAAGAAGCCCACAGTTACATGTGGGCTTTGGACCTATAAATCACAGTAATTTATGCAGATTTTCATAAATAACAAAATGGTAAGTGGCAGTATGATCTACATTTTCAAGTAAACAGATTGGATCTCAAACACAAGACTTTCTCCTCACCTGTTTGAGGGCCAAATGGGGTTTGTGGCGGCCCATTCTGTTGTGATTGCTGTAGAGGACGGTGCACAAAACATCTGCTTCTGCATCTAAGGTTTGGCTCTTCAATGACAGTGTGAGAAGGTGGCATTCTTTAATTACAGCTGCAATGCAAAGATCTAGAGCGGAGACAGTTAGGAAGACTTAGTTTGGGTTTCTACATTAAGTATGTAACATTCAAAAAAAAAAAACCCATATGAAGCATCTTTCCTTGTTCTAAAAGAATTGAAAACAAATTAATGTAATCAGCCTCAACTCTAAGTACATTATTAAGGATTTTAAGTTGAAAAATGGTTAGTAGGTGATATGTAGTCCCAGAAATCATTAAGAGAACATCTGTTAAATAAGAGTATACATCTTCACATTGCATTTTACCACGGCTTAACAACCCTTAATATCAAAGCTTTACAGTCACTTACAACTTTAAGTACCCTGAAGATGGGCACATGTTATCCACTTCTCTAAACCCCCTGGTTTGGTATGCACATAAGCAAGACAGAATGAAAAACTCCAATCTTTAAAGGCTCTGCATTTGGATACTACTTTAAGAAAGATAAGAATATAGTCAGAAAAACTACCGTGGCAACTGGAAATTATATTATTTGATGAATGCCTAAGTGAACACTGGGTGCTCAGCAGATGTTTCCTCATATTAAAAACTGCTTAGTGGAAGACATAGTTAATGTGCTATCTAGGGCTAGAAGGGTACTCTAGGTGTAATGCAAAGGCAAGTTTCTACACATGAAGAATTTTTTTATTGCCCCAACTATCTGAAGACAGAATGAGCTGTTTAGATGAGGAGTGGATGAATTTCCCATGCTTAAAAGGAATTCTGTTGAATTCTGAATAGAGGAAAGGATACCACTAATCTCCAAACTGCATAAGATGGACGGGAAAGGAGATGAGTTGACTTAAGTATTACATTTAATATTAACAGCTATCAAGGAGTGTTTCATTTAGCACACCAGGCAGCATTCCAAATGCTCTCTTCGTAACATCAACTCTTTTATACTCCCTAAACAATCCTATCTGGCAGGTATTACTTTTAATCCCCTTTTGAAAATGGCATCACTGAAACAAAGAAACGTTCAATAACTCCCCCAAGTTCTAGTAAAGGGTAAAGCTAGGATTCAAATCCAGACAATCTGGTTCCTGAGCCACGCTCCTATCTACTGAGCCCTACTGCCTAATAGCAGCAGTGTCATCCACTGTACCTTGGTAAAACACTTTAGTTAACAGAGCGCTCTCTTCTCCATCACATCACTACAACCCCCCACACTGGAGCGAAGGCCGTTAGGAAGCGTTGGCCCCACTTTACAAATCAGGAGCTGGCGGTCCATAAAGACTGCAGTTCAGAGTGCTTAGGTGACATCCTCCGTCCCCCTGGGCAGGAGTCAGCGTGGTCAGGAGTACAAGGTTCCCAGGTTTCCATGGATACAGCTGTGTCTGCCCCCCTGGTGCAGGGCTAGGTCTTGGTCCTTCCACGGGGGAGCCAGCCCTGCGTTGGCACGGCGGGCCTAGAGAAAGACCTCCACGCCAGAGTTCCTACCAAGTTCTCTGGCAAACTGACAAGCCCCAGAACCCTCTCCGCTCCGCCGCGCCCTGCGCTGGGTCCCAGCGTCCCCAGGGCTCAGGAAGTCCCGCCCTCACCCACGTGCGCGGACCGGTTTCTGGCCTCGTACGGAAGCGCCCATCCCACTCTCCCGGCGCCTCACTCACCTAGGGCTGCGTCGGCGTTCTTCACTGCCACTACGCTGCGGCTCCCCGCCTTAGGGATGCTCACGCGGTTCCACGGCTCCAGGCCTGGAAGAACCTCGGCCATCTTGCGAAGCGCGGGAGGGCGTAGGAAGAGCGGAGCTGGGCAAGACCCAGCCTAACGGCTGAAGGAGCGGTCCTGACACGCGGGGGGCGGGGCCGGGGCGGAGCCAGCAGCCGGGCGGAAGGCGGGCTGCGCGGAGTGGTGGGCGGGGCCGTGGTAGATCGCGGAGACCTGCGCGGAAGTACAGTTCGGTGAACCCGGATGGTTGTTGATACCCTGGTTATCAAAACCCAGAGGCCAGTCAAAATGAACCGGGAGAGTTTGGGCGGAAAAGCCCAATCTCGGTACTGCAGAATATCTGAGAATGGAGCGAGGAATTTGCATTTGTGTTAAGTTTATCCCTAGGGAATTCTGAGGTACAACCAAATTTGGAACTACCTCGAGGCATTTTACAGCTATGGAAACTATGGCCGGTGATGGAGTTGGTGTCTACACTCCCAACTCTGCCTCAGACAAAGGGGGAAAAGAAGATATGAAATTAAGAGGCTTGTGCCAAGGTGTGCAATGTGTAAAGAAGAGTGATTTGATTTGAATAAAGAAGGCTTTTCATACCTTGTACAACAGCAAAAACGGGCTCACATCAAAGAAACAGGGAAGTCCTCTGACTGTCCATCACTTCCATCCTCCATCAGTGTCGAAGATGCTATTCCAAGTTCTGCAGATGCTTACCTCATTAATACCTAATAGTTCATGTGATGCCCCGATACTTAAAGGAAGGCTGCCACCATAATGGATTGGAAGAGCAGTTAGTGGGTTTTGGAAATAGACTGCCAAAGTTCTGATTCTAACTAGCCGTTTACTGGCTCTATGTTCTCAGGAAAGCTCCTTACCTCCTCCAGCCCTTAGTATTTCTATGGGTAAAATGAAGATGATTGTAATAGCGGCTGTTACAAGGTTATAGTGTGCCTGACACAAACAATAAAAATTTACCATAATTATTATTGTTGATATAATTAACTACTATTTAATGCAAGCAGTCTTGCCTTCTTTAAACACTTTCCATGCTCTTTCTGTGTGCTTTTCCACATAATACTTCCTCTACCTGAATCATCTTCTAAAACATAATCTCCTTTCTCCCACTTTGGGATCATCTTCTAAAACATAATCTCCTTTTTTCCGCTTTGGGTAGTTTTTTCCTGAACACCCTATACATACTCTGTAACTTTTTATACAGACCCCTTTAATGTATTGCCCCAGTACCCTATGTTGATCTATTCCTATTGCTGCTGCAATGAATTATAAGAAATTTAATAGCATGAGACAAGGTGAAGTTATCTCATATTTCTAGAGGACAGAAGTCCAAAATCAGTCTCATTGGACTAAAGTTAGTAGCTGGTTGCTTCTAAAGGCTCTAGGGAATCATTCCTTTTCTGGCTTCTAGAGACTGCCTTCATTCCTTGGCTCATGTCCCCATCCACCTTCAAAATCAGTAGCATAGCACCTTTCAATCTCCCCACCCCCCATCTTTCTCTTACTCTCTTCCCTTCCTCCCTCTTTAAAATACCCTTGGGATTACATTGGGCCCACCAAGGTAATCAGGATAATCACTCTACCTCAGAATAATTAACTTAACCACATCTCCAATACAATACAAAATCCCTCTCAATGTAAAGTAAAATATTCACAAATTTTGGAAATTAGGATGTGAACATCTTTGGGGGCCATTGTTCAGCTTACCACAGCCTCTCTCATAGAATTTACCTATGTGTGTTGTATTTATTGGTGTATATGGGTGTCTGAACTTATTAAAGGCGGTACTACTGATATGGCTAGCTGGTATTCTATCTCAATGTTTAGCTCAGAACCTGGCATCTAGTAGGACGCCAATATATATTTACTGACTAAATAAAAGGTTAGATGATGTTTGAGTAAAGTTTTCAAAAGATGAATAGGAACTTTCCAGACAGTTAAAAGGAGAAGGGTATTCCTGACACAGAGGTGTTAAACAGCATGGATTTGAAAAAATGGCCAGCTCTGGGTCAATACTGCTTCAATGTAATGTGCGCTGAGAGATAAAGCTGTGAGCACTGGCATCAGATCAGGGGAAGAATTTGGATTTTCACCTAAAGACAGGTGGTTTCCACATGGTGTTGTTTATCAAAATTACCTGGATAGCTTTTAAAAGTAGAGATTTCCAGGTCCTGCTTTGGAAATTCTTACTCATTAGTTCTGAGTAGGGCTCTAATCTGTGTTTTTTATGAAGTCCTTATGATGGTAGTCTGGCTTGAGATACCCTGCTGCAATTGCTAAAAGACTCATTCACTGAGTATTAGGCAGGGCAATTTGGGTCATGCTGCATCAGAGGATAAACACTCTGGAGAACAGATCTGAGGGGGAAGAAGTTGGAATTGGACAAGATGGGAGTCTATTATAAAAGCTAAGGCCAGAAATGATGAAAGCGTAAACCTTCAAGCACTGCAGATAAAGAGTATAATTTATTTGATGTCTAGTATACACTGAGGACCCCTTATCCAAAATGCTTGAGGTCAGAAGTATTTTCATTTCTGATTTTTTTGATTCTAGAATATTTACATATATACTTGATATATCTTGGTTTGGGGACCCAAATCTAAACAAAAAATTCATTTATATTTCGTATACACCTTAAGAACATAGCCTGAAGGTAATTTTATATAATTTTTTTTTTTTTGAGGCAGAGTCTCAGTGGGTAGAGTGCCCTGGCTTCATAGCTCAGAGCAACCTCAAACTCCTGGGCTCAAGCAGATGATACTCCTACCTCAGCCTCTGAGTAGCTGAGACTAAAGATGCCTACCACAATGTCTGGGAAGGAGGGGTTTGTTTTGGTTTTGGTTTTTTTCTATTGTTAGTAGAGATAGGGTCTCCCTCTTGTTCAGGGTGGTCTCGAACTCCTGAGCTCAAGGGATTATTCTGCCTCAGCTTCCCAGAATGCTAGAGTGCTAGGATTATAGATGTAAACCACCATGCCTGGCCTTTATATACTATTTTTAATAATTCTATGCATGAAGCAAAGTTTGTGTAAATTAAACCATCAGAAAGCAAAGGTGTCACTGGTTCAGCCACCCATGTGGACAGTTTGTGGTTGTTTAACATCATCATCATTCCTGACTCTAAAATTATATGCCACTGATAAGAAATGATTTTCTTTTACTTATTCACAAATGAGTACCTAACAGTAGAAAAGAATATTCACTATATTCATTAATACAGTGAAAAACATAATTTGTTCAAGGTAACTTGTATCATGTATGAACTCAAAAGTTTCAAATTTGGAGCATTTCAGATATTCAGAATAAGTCACTCAGCCTGCATTTAGATATCTACATGTCTAGAATGACTTCCAGATGTTCACCCTGAGTTTGAAATATAGGCATTCAGAAAAAAGAACAATTTACATTCAGGGATAATGAGATAACTTTGATATACTAAGTTTGAGGTTGCCCAAAGGCTGTCCACAGAAAATGTCCAATTCACCAATTGAAAAAATGGGCGTATAGCTCACAGATGATTGCAAAGGGATAAAGTAGGAACAGTGAGTATAGGATAGTGTTTTTAGAAGCTTAGATGAGAAGGGAGGACAGTTTAGTTTATGTGATGACAGATTCAGGATTAAAGAAGAGTATTGTTCTGTTCTGTGCTAATTTTAAGGATGATGTACCAGGCAGACTTCTACCTGTTAAACCAAACTAGTGGGATATGCAGAGTGTCCATAAAGTTGGTGTGCAACTTTAAATTGCTCACTGTTTTAAATTGCACACGAACTTTATATAACACCCCGTATAAAGAGGATTCTTGAAATTAGTTTGAAATTGTGGGAGCTGGATAAAAAAAGCCCAAAATCCATAAAGCAGACTGGAAACTCTCAGGCAGAAGCTAAAGCTAAAGGTAGAGTTTCTTTTGTGTCTTCAGGGAAAACTAAGTTCTGTTCTTAAGGACTTTCAACTGACTGCATCAGGCTCACCCACATTACCTTTACATAAAGTCAACTGATTGTAGGTATTTTACCACTTCTACAGACTACCTTCACAGCAACACCTAGATTAATGTTTGATTGATTAACTGGGCACTATGGCCTAAACACAGTGACACAAAAAAAACCAACTATCACAAATACGAAATGACTTGATCACAAATAGGCTAAGAGGAAGGAGCTATTGAATTAGAGACCATAGACTGATGGAACAGTGTCTTTGTGCCAATAAGATACCAAATTATAAACTACATTTAAGGCCATGTCAGGCAAGGGTTAAGTCATGCACATTCTAAAGTTCAAAAGTAAACTATTTACAAAGTGTTGCAAGGGTTTTTCGTTTTCTTCACCTGCTAAACAAGCACTCCTCAAGACAAGCAACATTAACACAAATGTAGCTCACCCACCCCTAAACACTGATTAACTGACCACCCCTCCACCACATTCCACAAATCCTAACTACAGCTTTGATTGGACAACAGAATGATTTTGGTGACTCTCCTGATAAGAGATCACAGCCATGAACTGGTTCCGGCCCATTTACAGAGGCCACTGAGTACCATCTCTGTTTCACCTTTTGACCTATAGGACCTAATTATAATACATTTAAATGTTAAGCCTCCACCTTGGAAGTGAAGATGGAATGCATGTAATATGTACGTTTGCTTACTATGCAGGTATGTACACAGCCTGCCTTTGTGAATATTCATAGCTCCTCCTGTAACCTGTTGTATAGTTTACTCAGCCAACCGATTCAGCACAAATTTCTGTCTCTCACCCCTTCTCCTTTGACATGCCTTCCTTTAGGATTTTGCCAGAGGCTATGCTTTTCAATCTGTAAGGATAACCAGCGTGCAGGCTGCTACCCTTCATAAGAAATAAAGTTCTCTTGGGGGCGGGGCCTGTGGCTCAGTGGGTAGAGCACCGGCCCCATACACCAAGGGTGGCAGATTCAAACCAAAAAATAGCAGGGCATTGTGGTGGGCGCCTGTAGTCCCAGCTACTCGGGAGGCTGAGGCAAGCTTAGCTACTCCTAAGCTCAGGAGTTGGAGGTTGCTGTGAGCTTTGTGACACCAGGGCACTCTACCCAGAGCGACAAAGTGAGACTCTGTCTGGAAAAAAAGAGAAAAAAAGAAATAAAGTTCTCTCCAAGTTTATGGCTCTAATGACTTTCTCTTAACAGAGCCAAAAGAGTGAAATGAGCTGGGCATACTAAAAAGGGAAAGGGGAGAAAATGGATGGTGCAAGACCCGTCACTCATTCAACAAAGTTTCATCAACTGTTTGCTGGACGTCTATACCAGGTACAAGAGTACACAAGTAGGGATGGAATCAAGCGCTTACATAAAGGGGTTCACTTAAGATGAAAAAGCTTTTATCTTCTGAGTCAGGAAGAAGAATAAAGATAGTTATATAGATTTGATTGGGGTAGAGTGATGAATAGATGAGGGAGCCCTAAAATAGAGTTTCTGTGTTCTCAGTGGAGGAGGATTTGAGATCATTACCAAGAATGTCAGGGAGATGGTAACCTAGATGAGCAGCAGATACTGAAATCAGAACTTCCTTGAACTGGGGGATAAGGAAAAAACACAGGCTATGTCCATTAGAAAGCAAAGTTTTAGAGTCATGCTTTAAAATGTTTTAGATTGCACTGTTTTGTCCACTTCATTAGCAATCCATGAAATACAAATTAAATAATTTTTCGGTTCTATTAAATAAACAGAGTTTTTAAAAAGCATGGTATCTGGTATTACTAAGGCTTTGCACAAGAATTTAGGTACAAAGTTATCCTTTGTTGTTGTGATCATAAAAATAAAAAATAGTATTGTAACGTCACAATGACTCAGTTGTCTCCTAATATTTTGGCAGTGGAATTCTTTCCCCCCACAAAATCTTACACAGAAACCAAATACGTAAAACAAATAGATAAAAGTGGGATTGCAGTAGTTAAAAGATAGGGTGGAATTCAGGGCCCTGTCGTTAATGCCTTCTGTCCAAGACTCTTCCTAGAAATAGTTCGAAACCCA
The DNA here is from genome assembly GCA_963573935.1 of Arctocebus calabarensis. Classification (NCBI taxonomy): domain Eukaryota; kingdom Metazoa; phylum Chordata; class Mammalia; order Primates; family Lorisidae; genus Arctocebus; species Arctocebus calabarensis. Next base: position 11,420 of record CAUYON010029012.1, on the reverse strand, counting down.
CTGCTGTAAATAAATATGCTTTGTCATGAGCAACTTTTGATGATACAGTAGGATATTTTTTTAAGCAGTTCAGAAAACTGTATGTAGATAGTACAACGTGATTCTCTGAAAAAATACACATCTACATAATAAGGAAAAGGTCTGAAAAGGTCTAAATGAAGCCATTAACAACTATTAACAATGGTCATTGTTTCCCCAGTAGGATAGACTTTTCTTCTTCTATGAGCGTATTTGTTTTTTCTGTTTAAGAAAAAAGAAGTGTTGCCATTGTGATGAGAAGAAATTTACTTTTAATGCCAAATGTGTATAAAATTCTTAAGATGTGTATGTGTACACGCATGTGCATGTGCAACAGTATATTTAGAGACGCATACCTTTTGGCCCATTCACCTATGGTCTTTCAACACTAGTCCCACGCTTCTGTGTTTGCTCTGGGACGCTGGAACTGGGAATGGGCAAACTACTTTGCAAACTGATAGTTATATCAGCATGGGCCACTAGAGGGCGGTTGAAGGCCAGTTCCCAGACAGATTGGGTGGTGGCGGCACTGGTTCAATCTTAACACTTTCCCAGAGCTACTCTCAGAGGTACAGGGGCACCGGGAGAGTATTCGCCCCTGAGAAATCTGGGGCCCAATTCGGCAGATGCCTTCCTCTAAAAGTCTGAATTCTGACAACCCCAAATTCTTTGCCTTGTTTTCCCAGCTCCAGGGATTGTAACTGCTTTCAGCAATTATCTGTGTTACCTCAGTGCTGTATTTTTGTATTCTAGTTCTTAAACATCTATTTAAACAGCTCTTTATATTCTTACATCTCTCTGGTGAAACATGTAGTGCTGCATTATTCTGTTTTACTCATGGACTCTGAATCATATGATATTTGGAGTGGTCCTAGGAAACAGCCCCCCGAAATGGGGTTTTGTAGTTGGCATGACCATGTCGTAGCTTTGAACCATAGCTAGCTCTGTATCAAGGGGGAATGGGGCATTAGAAATTCTCAGTAGGCTGTGGCATCTTGCTCAGACACCTGAGGCTACTTGTGAGGAAGCACCTTGAAGCCCACAGGAGACCACGTGTCTATGACAGTAGCAAAGATGTTCTGAGTGCACTGGAGAGTCTACTCTACAGAAAATGACAAGCTCAAGTATTTAACCCTTAGTTTGAATTACAGAGAATCAGAAAGCATCTATGTGGCTCTAGAAGAATCACTTATTCATCTTGCTTCTGGGCTAAGCTTGACCCAAATGTTTGATTCTGTGGGTTGCGGAAGGACAACTTAAATTGAATTCAAAGCTTCACAAGCTGTGTATGAAAGTTAGAGCACTGATTGGTAAGAAGAAGGACTCCAAGCCTTAGAATAGGGACCATCTAGTTGGACTTGGGAAAAGCTGTGAATCTTGGAGTAGCTAGCCTTCCTGTGTCCAAGGAGACTTGAGTGAAGACCTTATAGTAACTTTGGAATTTAACCTCAAAATGTAACTCCTTGGTGTAAAAGGTATTTTGCATTAAATGCTATCAGAGATCAACAGGCTTTGGAAAGGGCTTTCCTTCTGTCTCCATGAAGGCCAGAAAGACCCATTAAGAAAAACAATTGTCTTTCTTTGATTTTTATTTTTTGCAGTTTCTGGCTGGGGCTGGGTTTGAACCTGCCACCTTAGGCATATGGGGCTGGTGCCCTACTCCTTTGAGCCACAGGTGCAGCCCTACAATTGTCTTTCTTTCTCTTCCCCGTTATCTCAATATCTATTGCAGGAAAGGTGGTCAAGAATGCAATCAGACCTGGCCCAACTCATTTTTTTAAGTAATACCTGTCTCTCAGGTTTATTTAATTTCCAAAGAGAATCATCTATAAGCCAATCTGTTTTCCTCCATCCATTCATTCTCCCAAATATCTATTTATCCTCCCTAGAAATCATTTATTACCTCTCAACAGAACTACCTATATTCCTCATCCCCCCTCCTCTAAAATGAGGGTATATAGATTTCTGGACCCCATTGGAATATTGGGTAATCACTCTATGATTCTCCCCACGTGTACGGTAAATAAATTTGTAATCTCTTTCTCTACTAATCCGCCTTACTATAAGTTGCTCTTTCTGAGAAACTTCCAGGTGAAGGGTTCCCCCACAACCTCAAAACCCTCCCCATCATTTTTTTGCACCTCTAGAGCTGATCTTGGTTTGCTATAAGGGGACATGGACAAAGTCTGAAGAAAATAATTTATACTCCAAAATAATTGTAAAATGTTGCTAACTCTTAGGGACATAAACTGAAGACATATCGGATTTTAGGGTTATTAGACCACAGAGGATGGAATATAAAACACTGGACTAGACTAAATTAATCAATATGGGCCATCCTATCAATTACTAGACAGTCTTGCAGCTGGAAGCGTGTCTAAGTGTTCTTTGGTGATGAAGATTGAAACCCAGCTGTAGAATACATTCTATGAGGTTAAAAGATAAGAGAAATTTTCTGGATTGATATAAAAGGAGGAATAAAAAAACTTAGAGAAATTGGAATATTGGAGTGGATACCTAATCTGTGGTCTACAATCCACCCCATCCCAACAATGTCCTCTGAGAAAGCTCCATAAGATGTGGAGAAAAACATAACATTTAATGAGGAGCTACCAGTATCTTCTCAAAGCTCTGTGATGGATGTTTCTGTAGGTTAGAGTGCTGGAAGAAAACATCACCACTGAAATGGGCCCCATGATTTCAATGGGGATAATGGCATCCCAGAATGACAAAGGCCACTTGGCAATGATAAACTAAAAGAGACAAGGTTGTTGCATTTACTCTAATAGCCCATGGGAACAAAATAGTAAAACCAGATTGTTCTGACTAGCAAGCATCTTCAGTGGTACCTAATCAATCATAGTGTCCATAGAAATTAAATAGATCTCAGCCTATGAAAATATGATTTTATCTATACAACAGGGACCCAAAACCTGATTTGAGCACCAAAATGAAGGGACGTGACTTAATTTCCATATTTAAACAAGTTCAACAACTTAGACTTCCTTGATAGATGGAAGATTGAGGACAAGGATGCTCGTCATTGTCATGTACAGTAACAAAAACTTTGGAAACATATAATAAATATTGCTGGGGTTCAGAACATGTTATCTTAGGAGATGACACCTTGAAAATTGGGAAAACCATAGAAGCAAGGTCATTCTCTGACCTTTCTCACCTATGTATGCGAGAGTTACCCATAAAAGAATTCTTCAACCCACATCCACTGAAAGGAGGTCATAAGACCCTCATGTGATGGTGTCCTGCCCTACGCCTGGCAGAAAGGAATGAAGACACAGAGACACCAAGAAGAATCTGGACAAACAGGCCTTACTACGTTGCCCCAACCCTGTCATTCCCACACCAGTTTACTAGTGGTCATACCTCCTTAAGTCCAATCATGTTTCTCTACAACTATCTACTTCTTTCATTAGATGTAGCAAAAAATAACATTTTCATTGGGTCTTTGAGTCTTTATTTTTGAGGCTTGCTGTGTCATAAAACTTTGGTCAAGTACATTTTTTATGTTTTTTATGTTTTTCTTTTATTAATCTGTCTTTCGTTAAAGGGGTATCAGCCATGAACCTTGCAATAGGTAAGAAAAAGATATTTCCTTTTCTCTCTCACAATATCCATGTATTAGTGTTATGTGTTGCTGGTTGACAATCAGTAACTTAGTGACTTAAAACAATGATGTTAATGCTCACAGTTCTGTAGGTCAGGAATTTGGGCAGAGCTCTGCAGGGTAACTTGTCTCTCCTCCACATGGTGGTGTTAGCTGGGTTAGCTTCATCGGATTAACAGGCTCAAGACGGCTTCACTCACAAGTCTGACACCCCTACCCGCACCCTGGGATGATTCAAATGGTTGAGGGTGGACTGAGATGGCAGGGTCTCTCTCTTCTTGTGGCATCATTTGGGTTCATACATATGTCCAAGGCCTCCGTTTTCCATGTAGCTTCTCTCTCCACCCTCTAGGACTTATGTCTCCACATAGACCCTCTCTCCAACAGGATAACCTGGACTTCTTTACACAGAAGTTGGGATACACCCTGAGCAAAAGCAGATGCTCAAGTCCCCTTATAATCTGGGCTTAGTCCTCAAATGCCACTTTCATCATATCCTTCCGGTCAAAAAAGTCATAAAGGCATTCCAGATTCAAGCAATGAAGGAACAGACTCCTGCCCTTGTTGAAGGAGGTAGTAAAGACACATTGCAAAGAGGCATGGATACAGGGAGATGGGATTCACTGTTGGGGCACCATTTTAAATAATCTATTACAGTTTAATAGGAAACATTTCCTTTTAAAAAATATGGGATATCCATAGAATAAAAAACAGGGTGGACAAAATGGCTGTAACAAACAGATCCAAAATATATAATAGATCAAACATGATAGATGTTTATTCTCATCCATTTCCCCCCCATCATGTTCAATACATGATCATTCAAATTTCAAGTTCCTTCCATCTGTTAGGGCTTGTCATCCTCTGCATCCGCAATGGGGGATAGATAACACAGAGGAGCCACAACTGCCTCTTAAAACCACTGGCCTGAGAATAGCACTTATCACATTTACTCACATTGCACCAGCTACCCCTATGTGCAAGGGAGGCCTGGAAATGCAGTGTAGCTGCGAACTGAGAAAGAAGGAAATGGGCTTTGGCCAGAAGACTCTGCTACAATCATTTTCTAAAAAATGTATAATAGCACAGGGAAATACCCTTTATTAAATGAATTACTATTAAATTAATTATTAAAGTAATTATAAAACTTTATATAAAGTGTGGCTGCAAGTTGGGGAAAAGGTAAAGGGAGATGTGTTTCTGGAGTGAAGATGATGCTGAGATTTTAATAATAGTTATCCCTGGTTAGTGAGAATGCAGAAGAGTTTCCTTCTTTCTTGTTTTCTGAACACAAAGTGTTTGTTTAACAAGGATCATTGCTGACAACCCATTTTCTATCTCAGCTTCTAGAACCTCATAGAAACCTAAAGAAAAAAATCACCTGTTGGTAACACTTTTATTTTCTGAGGTATTTGGAGACTTGAATGCAATTTTAATACAGATGATGCCTAATTTAGAAAGGCTAAATTCATTGTGTGAAATTGAATGTGTCATCCCATCAAGTTAAGGTAAAGAGTGATGATGAGGATCCAGGGTCAGCCCACCCAAGCCCCCAAACCAGGCTGTTTCTGACATAGATGACATTTCTGCCACTGGTTCTAGGGAGGCCCTAGTTTAAGGTCTGGGGTATTAAGAATTTCAATTGTCCGCTCGGTGCCTGTGGCTCAACGTGCTAAGGCACTAGCCATGTACACCTGAGCTGGCAGGTTCGAATCCAGCCTGGGCCCGCCAAACAACAATGATGGCTACAACCAAAACATGGACAGGCGTTGTGGCAGGCACCTGTAGTCCCAGCTACTTGGGAGGCAGAGGCAGGAGACTCACTTGAACCCACGAATTGGAGGTTGCTGTGAGCTGTGATGCCAGGGCACTCTACCCAGAGCGACAGCTTAAGGCTCTGTCTCAAAAAAAAAAAAAAAAAAAATTATAATTGTCCTGGGCTAAGCGTGATTTTCAATTTTAGGAAACATTTAAAGTAATCTTTACAAGAATCGCATCATTATCTCAAGATACATGAAGTGATTATTGAAGAAAATAAAAAGTTTGAGAGAGGAAAATGAGAAATGAGTAACCAACAAAACAGATTAAAAAAAAAAAGTAGTTGTAGTTAAAGTTCCCATTGCTGAGAAATCAGAATCACGCATAGAAACCGTTCAAACCCCATTCATTCAGATTCGAATTTTAGTGTAACATTCCCCAGGAACATCCCTACGGACACCTTAACAGCGTTGGCGTAGGAAATGAAAGGCCTCGGTTACGGTTTGTGCCATACCCATAATGCCCTACAGAGGGCAGCAAGAGGCCTCCAAATCATTCACACCGGCTTCAGCGCTAAGCCGCGCAGAAGGACCTGTCCACCGTCCGTCCCTCGGCTGGAGTCCAGCCCCACACCTCAGACAGAAGGGAGGCAGATCACCTTCTCACTGGCAGGGGATTTGCAAACAACCGAAAAAACGTCTCACAGGCAAAGTAGATGCACACGATTTCGAGGGTGCACCAATGGAGACCTGGCTTGGACAGGAGTGGCAAAACCTGAATACATTTTCAAGTAGCATGGTCACCCCTGGGATTGGCTACACTTAAAGAAATAAAAAGAGTGGGTAATCCGGTCATTCGATGCATTGTGTCGACATTAAAGACTAAATACCCAAGAATTGGACTTGGAGAAAATGGAATTTTGATTCTTTGACAGCCTTGAGGCAAAATTTCCAAGTCAAATGTTTGAGGATTTGGTTGCTTGTTTTGCTTTCTTCTCTCTTGCCAGTTACTGCCTGAGAGCTGGGCAGCGACTTCGCCGTGGCCGCCAAAGAGTCTGTGCCTAATTGGGCGCGTTTCTGAGAAGGTACTAGGGCCCTTCCGCCAGGGCGTCTGATGGAACATAACACCCCAGAACCGCGCCCCGGGACTCAGCCAAGCCACACTTCTTCTGCCCAACCCAGGTCCACGCAGAGGCCAGCTTGTCTGTCCAAGGAGTTGTTATGGAATTCTTTGAAGTGCTTGCTCTGACGATGAAAATGGTCGAGAAAAATAGTCTCCGTACAGCCATTTCCCGGAGACCCATTATCTGTGCATCATCTGGATTCTCACAGGGACACAGACACGCATGCAGACCCGGAGGCAAAACGTTCTCGGGCAGGAGAGTCGTGTTCCTAAAAGCTTGCTCTTTTACACTGATATTTATTAGCACCTCTTGTTATAAAATTTACTGTGGGAAATGCTGGGATAGCAAGAATTTTGCCTCAGGATTATATGAGAACATGTAATCAAGGCAGAAAGCAGACGTATTTAAGTAGTGACAAGGTACCAAAGTATAATAAAGCCAAAACCTGGGGGCATATCTAACTCAGGTCAACTTTGACATAAAAATTAAGGATACTGGCCTAGCACGGTGACTGACACCTATAATCTTAGTGCTCTGGGAGGCCGAGGTGGCAGATTGCTTGGCCTTAGAAGTTCCAAACCAGCCTGAGAGAGAGAGACCCCTCACTTCTACAAAACGTAGAAAGATCAGCTGGGTGTGTAGTACACACCTGTAGTCCCACCTACCAGGGAGACTGAGGCAGGAAGGTAGCTTGAACCCAGGAGTTTGAGGTTTCAGTGAGCTATGATGATCCCACTACACTCTACCCTGGACAACAGAGTAAGACTCTGCCTCAAACAAACAAAAAAAAAGATATTAAAATTAGCAATGAATACTTCCTCCCATGAGCATGTAGGGCCCATGGAAACAAGAATGTTTAGTTTCTTGTGCCAAGAATACTTAAGATGTCCAATTAATGCTTGTCAAATGAAGAAAATGATCAAGAAATGTATCACATCACAGAATAGCATACTATCTCTGAATAAGTCCATTTTAGACAATCTTTTTCCTCCCTCCAGCATTAAGACATCACGATTTCTTCAGCTCAACATTACCTGAAGCAATGGGCTTGGATTGCGTGCCCCTGTTGCACGCATCTTTAACAGCAATGCCATCTAGAGGGGCAAGATGCCTACCCTAGAGAAGCACATGGGTACAGATACTGACAGAGCAGATGGAAGATTCCAGCTTCTCCCCTCTCTCTGGAATAGGGTTGCTGCACTTAGCAAATAAAAATACAGGATGCTCAATAAAGCTTGAATTCCAGATAAAAGAATTTAGGATGGGATAAATTTATACTAAAAAATACTCATTATGTATCTGAAATTAAAAATGAACCAGGCATCCTGTATTTCATCTGGCAGCCCTACTATTGGACATACACTTTCTGAGTAGAAGGGTGGGAGGATTGTCTGACTTTTAAAATTGCAATCTCTCCATCTGGGCACATAGGTTGTATCAATATCAAATCTTTTTGTTTCAATGTATGATGCTAGTATAGTATGATGGTAACTGTGGGTCCTATTTAATCCCTCTAAGTGTGCCATGAAAATTCCAGTATTTGTAAATGTTCCTTGAGTTCAAAGTTTCGAGAACCATCAATATACAGCCTTTAGTAATCAGTCTCCTTTGATCCGGATGCTGGGTGTGCCCTATAACTTTCTTCCTCCCCTTTACATTGGGAAAAAATTTCTGGGCAGATATCTTTACAAAGAAGGTTGAAAATAGGCTTAGGTCTGTGTTTCCTAAGTAACTTCTGGCCAGTTATTAATTTCTTAATCATAGAGTAGATCTAACATCCAATTCCACAGGTACAGGGGTTCATAATTGAAGGGTGTAGGCAAAAAGGGACCAAAATAAGTGATGATGGCATGAATTCAGATTTTCCAACACAAATAAGACTCAGAACAAGTGAGCCCCAGGGACTTTATATAACAAATGCAATCAGTGTAACCTAATTCTTTGTACCATCAATGAATCCCAAACAATAAAAAATAAATAAATAAAATCATACGAAACTAAAACAAGAAAAGAATAAGTGACCCCCAGACTTTCACTCATGAACATCCAGCACTGGGCCTATACCACAGCCAGTCTTTCCTGAGAACCCATACCCAACCATGACTCTGAACAGGTGATAGGTTCCTAGTTACAATCTCAAAGGAGCCAGGTCCACCTTCATCCTGAGCTCAGCTTGTGCTTTATGGGTCAGCTTAGCCAGAAAACTCAGGAAAGAGCCTTGGTGCCCTGGGTAGGGATCAGAGTGGGCTGGTAGGAGTGTCGGGGTACAGAGAACCTAGCCAGTAACCAGAGTGGGGATATGAACAGACACTTTTCCATTAGAAAATCTGTTCAAACAACCTCAAACCTTAAATTACAGAAAGTTTTAAAGAAAATGTTCTTTTGTCACTTGTAAGCATAATTATTTTTATTGAATTATACTATAAAAGAGTACTATTGAATCAAATAAGACCAATTAAATTAATAAAAACAAATTTTTTAGCCTTCTGGAAACCTTCATTATATTATGTGGCATTCAAGAATTTTTACAAATTAATACAAATTCTTCTTTCCAACCTCTTCTCCTGGTGCTTCCTTCTAGGACTATGATCCTCTAGCCCTGGGGTTCTGAACCTTGGCACTGTTGAATTCTGAATGGGATGTTTCTCTGTTGGCAGGAGTTATCCCGGGCACTGGGAGATATTTGGCAGCATCTCTGGCCTCTACCCACTGGATGTCAGGAGCACAGCCCTGGCCTCTCTAAGGTCATGACAGTTTTAAAATATTTGGAGACATTGCCAAACGTCCTCTGGGGGTAAAATCACCCCTATAGGCAACCACTGCTCTGGCCCATGAGACAATTTCTCCTTGTATGAACACATTTTCTTAATCCCTAACCACCGCCTGTACTCCCCTCACACTCAGGTTCCCTTTATCTGAAACATCCTTCTTTTCCCCTTTCCACTGACAAACTCACATTTACACGTTGAAGACTAAATCAAATGCTTGTCTATACAGCTGCTTTCCAGTCCATGCCAACTTCATTTCCTTTCCCTCCTGTAGGCCTACAGGCACTGCACACATCTTTCCTTATACTAATAGGGTTGACCATATGAAGTTGCAGTAATTTATTCACCCTTCCTTCTCCCTCTCAAGAGGCTATTTCTCAAAAGCAAGATCTGTGTAACTACCCTACCAAGTACGGCCTCCTGCACATGTCTCTGTACATATGTGTGTGTATGAGACAGAAAGAAAGAGGAAAGGGAAAGAGACCTGACGGATTTATACACAGGACTCAGGTAAATGTTTTTATTGAAGCATAAGCTAAAGACTATGTTCCTCTTTTTACTTCTGCAGCTTCTCATAGCATGACTTGCACGTACTAGGTCCTGAGTAAGAATGTGTTGGATTGAACAGAAAATCCAGGGATTGTAATGACGTGCCATGGCACTCTACCCAGCATGACAGAGTGAGAAAAAAAATCACAGATGGTCCTCAAAACACTCAGTGAATATTTGAAAACAAATGTGAGTAAATATTGAAAAGGAAGGAGTCTTTTTTTTTTAATTTTATTGTCTTTATTATTAAATCATAGCTGTGTACAATAGTGCAATCAAGGGGTACAATGTGCTGGTTTCATATGTAATCTGAACTATTTTCATCAAACTGATTAACATAGCCTTCCTGGCATTTTCTCAGTTATTATATGAAGACATTTGTATTCTGCATTTAGTAAGGTTCGCCTATTTTCAGATGTTTTCTCATACCTTCCTATTATCATGTATGTACCCTGTTTGTTACCACAGTGTTATAAAGAAGTTTTCTATAGCCCTTGTTCTGTCTAGCTTTCTGAAATAGGAGTAACAAACCTAAATTATGTTTATTCCACGTGTATCTCTTGGCAATAATTGCCCCGTGTTTAAAATTCATATTTCCTTATATCTATTAAATATATAATTGACTTTTGACAATTGCCTTTATTCTCCCCTATTCTTTCCTTGTATGAAAGCATGGTAAGAAACTGTGGCTGGCCTCAATGTATTCATTATGAATCTTCTCATTTCATTTTACTCTGCTTTATTCTAAATAATAAGACCAAGATCTGATATAGAAGAAAAAGAAAAACACTCTTCATTCATGACCATTCACTCATACAAATAATGATTTACTTTATCTTTTAAGCTTTTTATTTTATAACATTTCAGCTTAGCTTTGTGTGAAATAACAATAAAGTGAATATTTATTCAATGAAGAGTACTATTTTATTTTAGAAAGCATTCAGAAGAATGGGTTATTTGAGATATCAATCATACAAGTCGCATTTTTAAATGAGATACTTTATATAACAATAATAGTCATTTTAAACTAATAAAATATTTTAAAAGATTGAGGTGTACATAAAGTGGAAGTTATCTAGGTTATAATTGACTAGACTTATATAATAATGGTATATTCAGTCCTACTCAAATGTGAGCAAACTTTTCTTTTTTCTTTTTTTTTGCAATTAACATGTATTTTATTATTCTCCATTACATTATTTCCCCTCACCCTCCAGTAGTAAGACAGAATCTATTCACAGAAAAGAATACAGAAAACACTAAAGCTCCTGGTAGAGGGAGAGAACTCCAGAAGAGAGAAGCTCTCTCCGTTTCTCTCCTGATCTTTCCCCATCTCCTCCTGTAGGCCTTTAGTCTCAGGATATACATAGGTGCATGGGTTCCCTGGCCAGGAAACAAATGAATACAGTTCCTTCCACCAGGGCAAGGTGAATGAATGTATCAATGAATGGATACAGTCCATTCATGGAATTGAGGCCTAGGAAATTCACAAGAAATTGACCTAGGCATAGGAGATGGGAGTTCCACATTTAGTCCTAAGTGTGAAGTGAAGGAGACACCAAGGCACAGGTGTCTCCTC
>CAUYON010029011.1:0-16166 GCA_963573935.1 Arctocebus calabarensis | reverse complement strand
GATCAACCAATCGAAGAGTTGGTTTTTTGAAAAGGTCAATAAAATAGATAAACCTTTGGCTAACTTAACCAGAAGTAGAAGAGTAAAATCCCTAATTTCATCAATCAGAAATGATAAAGACCAAATGAGAACACACCCCTCCGAAATTCAATAAATCCTTAATGAATACTACATCAAACTCTATTCTCAGAAGTATGAAAATATGAAGAAAATAGATCAATACTTGGAAACATGCCACCCTCCTAGACTCAGTCAGAAAGAAGTGGATATATTGAACAAACCTATAACAAGTTCTGAAATAGCATCAACTATAAGAAATCTCCCCAAAAGAAAAGCCCAGGACCAGATGGCTTCACATCAGAATTGTACCAAATCTTTAAAGAGGAAATAATACCTATATTACTTAACCTTTTCCAAAACATAGAAAAAGATGGAATACTTCTCAACACATTCTACGAAGCAAATATCACCCTGATACCCAAATCAGGAAAAGACCCAACAAGAAAAGAAAATTATAGACCAATATCTCTAATGAATATTGATGCAAAAAATATTCAATAAGATGCTAGCAAACAGAATCCAACAACACATCAAACAAATTATACACCACGACCAGATGAGTTTCATCTCAGGGTCCCAAGGATGGTTCAATATATGTAAACCCATAAATATAATACATCATATAAACAAATCAAAAAACAAAGACCATATGATTCTCTCAATTAATGCAGAAAAAGCTTTGGACAATATCCAGCATCCTTTCTTGATTAGAACGCTTAAGAAAATAGGTATAGAAGGAACATTTCTTAAACTGACAGAGACCATCTATAGCAAACCCATAGCCAATATCGTATTAAATGGAGCAAAATTGAAATCATTTCCACTCAGATTAGGAACCAAGCAAGGATGCCAACTGTCGCCACTACTTTTTAACATTGTAATGGAAGTCATAGCCACCACAATCAGTCAAGAGAAGGCAATCAAGAGGATTCAAATAGAACCAGAGGAGAACAAACTTTCACTCTTTGCAGATGATATGATTATATATCTGGAAAACCCTAGGGAATCAACTACAAAACTCTTAGAAGGTATCAAGGAATATAGCAACATCTCAGAATACAAAATTAACACTCACAAATCTAGAGCCTTCATATATACCAACACTAGTCAAGGGAAAAAAATTCAAGGACTCTATTCCTTTTATAATAGTGCCAAAGAAGATGAAATATCTGGGAGTATATTTAAGAGAACTATGAAACTCTGAGAAAAGAAATACCTGAAGACATTAACACATGGAAAAATATACCATGCTCATGGCTGGGAAAAATCAACATTGTTAAAATGTCTATAGTACCTAAAGCAATATAAATATTTAATGCAATCCCTATTAAAGCACCTCTGTCCTACTTTCAAGACTTGGAAAAATTAGTACTTTGTTTTATATGGAAACAGAAGAAACCTCAAATAGCCAAGACATTACTCATAAATAAAAACGAATTAGGAGGAATCATGCTTCCAGACTTCAGACTATACTATAAATCAATAGTGATCAAAACAGCATTGTACTGGCACAAAAATAGAGAGGTAGATGTATGGAACAGAATTGAAGACAAACAGGTGAACTCAGACACTTATCGTCATTTGATTTTTGATAAGCCTATTAAAAATAGAAATTGGGGGAAAGATTCCCTATTCAATAAATAGTGCTGGGTGAATTGGCTGGCGACCTGTAAAAGACTGAAACTGGATCCACACCTTTCTCCTCTAACAAAAATTGACTCTCACTGGTTAAAGGACTTAAACTTAAGACATGAAAGTATAAAAATTCTTAGAGAAAGTGCAGGGGAAACGCTTGAAAAAATTGGCCTGGGAGAATACTTTATGAGGAGGACACCCCAGGCAATTGAAGCAACATCCAAAATGCACTACTGGATCTGATCAAATTAAAAAACTTCTGCATGGCCAAGAACATACTAAGTAAAGCAAATAGACAGCCCTCAGAATGGGCGATGATTTCTGCAAGTTATATCTCCGACAAAGGTCTAATTACCAAAATCCACAGAGAACTCAAACTTATTACTAAGAAAAAAATGAAGTGATCTCATTTCATTGTGGGCAAGAGACACGAACAGAAGCTTCTCTGAAGAAGACAGGTGCCTGGTCTACAGACACATGAAAAAATTCTCATCATCTTTAATCATCAGAGAAATGCAAACCAACCACTCTGAGATACCATCTAACTCCTTTAAGAGTAGCTCACATCACAAAATCCCAAAACTACAGGTGTTGATGTAGATGTGGAGAAAAGGGAACACTTCTGCACTGCTGGTGGGAATGCAAACTAGTATGTTCCTTTTGGAAGGAAGTTTGGAGAACACTCAGGGATCTAAATGTACACCTACCATTTGATCCTGCAATTCCTCTTTTAGGTGAAAATCCAAAGGACCAAAAATCATTTGACAATAAAGATATTTGCACCAGATTGTTCATTGAGGTTCAATTCATAATTGCCAAGTCATGGAAGAAGCCCAAGTGCCCATTGACTCATGAATGGATTAATAAATTGTGGTATATATATACCATGGAATACTATGCAGCATTAAAAAATGGAGATGTTACCTCTTTTATGTTTACATGGATGCTGGAAAATATTCTTCTTAGTAAAGAATCTCAGGAATGGAAAAAAAAATCCAATGTACTCAGCACTACTGTGACACTCAGCACCACTGTGAAACAATTTATAATCACTCACACTTACATATGAAAAATGAAACACAACTATAGCCTAGGATGAAGGCAGGAAGGGGAGGCGGAAGGGAAGGGGTTGGGGTGATAGAGTGAGGGTTAATAGGGGGACCACACCTATGGAGCATAATGCAAGTGCAAGTTAGATCTATCAAGTATAGAACACAAATGTCTTAATGCTGTAATTGGGTAAAAGAGGTGAAAGTTATGTTGATTAGTAGCATGTAAGTACTCCAATTTGTACAAATAATCAATACATCGAATCCCATAATGGCATAAATGTATGTATGATCTATGTACAAATGACTTAATAAAAAAATAAATAAACCTAAGGTAAAGTTTCTTGCCCTGTATATGACTTTATATTACTACTTGAAATAAAAAGTAAACTATTACTAATAAAAAAATAAATAAAACTTATGAATGGGAAAAAAAACCATACTTCAGTCTAGGTAAAAAAAAACAAATCTTAGTAAATTTAAAAGAATAGTCACATAAAATATGTTCTATAACTACAATGGAATTACCAATATCAGACTAAGATATTAAAAATGAAAAATCACAGATCAACATATTGGATAAAGACCAATGCAAACATTCCAAACAAAATTTTAGCAAATAAAATCCAACCATACATAAAAACCATAATATATCATGACAAAGTGAAATTTATACCAGAAATGCAACCTAACATTAATAATCACTGTATTTTACCAGTGGAATAGAAAATTAAAATATACTATCTCAATACTGCATATGTAGAAAAAGTATTTGACAAAATCTAGCACTTCTGATTAAAAACTCTGTGCCTACAAGAAATAGAAGAAATATCCTTTCCCAGATAAAGGGCATCTACAAAAAACAAAACAAACAAATAAAACCCCCCTGCAGCTAATACCATACTCAATTGTGAAAAGCTGAATAATTTCCTCCCATGATCAGGAAAAAGGCAAGGATGTTCCCTCTCACCTCTTCTATTCAACACTATACTAAAGTTTGTGGCCAATATAATCAGGCAATAAAAATAAATTTCAAAACATCCAGATTGAACAGGTGGAAATGAAACTGTTTTAGTTCACAGATGACATTGTCATCTACATAGAAAGTCAGATGGCATCTACAAAATGCCACTAGAATGAAAAAATGAGTTTAGCAAGATACAAGATCATATATAAAAACTAATTATATTTGTAGATATTAGCAAGAAGCAAACAGAAATTAAAATTTTAAAATAAAGTACAGCATCAAACAATATGACATGCTTAGGAAGGAATCTAATTAAAAAATAGGAAAGATCTATGCACTGAAAACTACAAAACAATACTGAGAAACAGTCCAGATGTATTATAAGTGAAGTAATGTATCAAAAGAGCCAATACTGTCAAATGCTGGTTCTCCCTAAGGTGATCTAAAGATTCAATGAAATTTCAGTCAAAAGCAAACTATTTTCAAAAAATTGATGAGCAAATTTTAAAATTCACATGGAAACGCAAAGGACATAATACATTCAAAACAACTTTGAAAAAGAAGCAAGGCAGAGGACTAATGTTTCCTGATTTTCCTAAAAGAGTGTGATATTGATGTAAAAATAAATAAAAGTAAATAAATAAAACAGAACAAAGCATTCACAAATAGCTCCATGCATATGTACACGGTCAACTAATTTTTAACAAAAGTGGAAAAGTCATTTCAGTAGATATTCTTTTTGACAATGGGTGAGGAATATAGCTGATTTTCATAGGCAAAAAAGAAAAACCCCCCAAAACAAAATAAACAGAAAGAAAAGGTATAAGAAAATGTAAAGAATAAAGAAAAAGAAATATGCATATTCATACCACATATAAAATTAATGTAAAATACATTACAGATCTAAGTTTAAAACATAAAATCATAAAACTTCTAAAAGAAAGCATGTGAAAATCTCTAGGACCCTGTGCTTTGTAGGGATTTCTTAAATGTAACAACTATATTCATTTATAAACTTATAACAATTTATAAAGAATAGATTAGTGAATTGGACTTCAAAGTTTAAAACTCCTGTTTTCCAAAGGCATTCTTAAGAGAAAGATAAGATACGCTACAGATGAGAAAAAAATATTTGGAAATCATGTATTTCACTAACAACTTCTGTTCAGAGTCCATATAGAACTCTCAAAAACCAATAATAAGAAAACAACAGCCAAATGAAAATAAGCAAAGATTTGAATAGACACTTTACCAAAAAAAAAAAATAATAATAATACACATGAGAAAACGGTTCAGTACTATTAGCAGTGAACAACATGTATATTAAAACTATCATGAGATATCACTGTACAAGATTATGTATAGAACTGTGAAAATTTAAAAGAGTGTCTATACCAAGTTAGTAAAAATGTAAAAGAACTGACTCTGATATGTTGCTGGTAGAAATGGAAAAAAATAGGTCCACCACATGGAAAAGGGTTTATAGTTTCTCGTTAAGTTAAACAAACACCTACTATAAAAGCCAATCATTCTTCTCCAGGGAATTTATCTAAAAATAAAGTAAGTGTATGGCCATACCAAATCTGGAACAGGAAAGATCACAACAGCTTTATTTACTATAACTCCCAACCAAAACAACCCAAATGTACATACAGAGGGGCATGAATAAACAAGTCTTGATATAGTCATACAATGGATTACCATTCAGTAATAAAAAAATAAGTAAAATTTCATAAAAGATGATAATTAAAAAGAGCTATGATCTATGCATGAATCTCAAAATATTTATGCTGAATGAAAGAAGCCAGAACAACAACAGAAAAAGAACACATACCACTTAATTTTGTTTCTACATTTACATGACCTCTAGAAGAGGAGTTAACAAACTTTTTTTGTAAAGGCCCTGACAGTAAACATTTAGAGACCACACAGCATTTCCCTCCCCCTTTTTTTCTTTTTGGTGTCTATGCTTATGTAAAGAGAATGTTTATGAAGTGACTCCTACATAAAGTCCCAGCCCTGGGAGCCACAAACAGACTCCATGGCCTTCACTGGCCTCAAGGTCACCCACTGGCCCCTTTTCTTCTGTACCAGAATCATTGGTTTAAAGCGAGGATGGAGGAAGGTCACCAGGACATCATGAACCAGATCCAACAGAGGCATTGAGGCATAGCAGAAGGCTGAGCTGACACTCTTTGGGGTTTTTTTGAGGCAGAGTCTCCCTAGCCAAGGCTAGAATACTGTGGCATCACCCAGCTCACAGCAACCTCAAACTCCCAGGTTCAAAGAATCCTCTTATCTCAACCTCCCAAGTAGCTGGGATCACAGGCACCCACCACCATGTCCCGCTAATTTTTCTTTTTCTTTTTTTGGCAGGGGGCAGGGGTAGAAACCAGCTCTCGTTCTCGCTCAGGCTGATCTTGAACTCCTGAGCTCAAGAATCCTCTGTCCTTGGCCTTTTGCAACTATACAGCTGGCAAACTACAAAACAAAACAACCACAGACAACATATAAATGGATGAAAATGGCTGTACCCCAGAAAACAACTTTATTTAGAAGACAACCATGGCTAAACAGGCCATGTAGCTTGTTCTATCCTCCTCTAGAAAAATGTAACCCGGTCTATAGTGACAGAAAGTAGATAAGAGCTGGCCGGGAGGACAGATAAGCAGGAAGGGGATAGGAGGGAAAGAGGCCAGGGGAACCTGTGGGGAGGCATCCAGATGATCACTCTTTTCACTGTGATGATGGTTTTGCAGGTACATTCATATGTCAAACTTGTCAAATTGTAGGCTTTAAACAAATGCAGTGGATTGTATGTCAATTACACCTCAACAGTGCTGTTAACGAAAAGAAAAAAATATCTAGCACTATTTTTCACATCCTTTTAAAAATTTACAAAAGTTAGCATGTTTAGTTCAAGAAGCTAACAGCTCTGGGTCTTTCATTATTGCATGTAATGTTGAAATGAATTTCAAATCCAAGATTTGGAATTCTTTTAAATACAGCTCTCATTTACAGTTTGCTAGTCATCATGCTGCCCCTTGGAAGGGCACCTGCACCACCAACAGAAGTATTTGTTCAGGTGTTCACCTGAGAAATCCCTTCCCTGCCCTGTCCCCCCGCCCCGCCCCTCCTGGCCAGGGACAGGAGGTTCTGGAAGAGTCGTGATAACTGACACTCTTAGTTTCTGCCATGGAATCAGGTCACTGTCCAAGGTGAAGCAACCAGCCTGGGGCTAATTGTCAGCAAGACTTAGGTGACACTCACCCCGTCCCTGTTATCTATTCACAACATAACAGAATGGCCAGCAAACTGTGAAGCTCGGTTCCAAGGCTGTGGACTGAGAAGAATTAAACGTAAGACATACATTCTTGACTTCTGCTCAGATTGGCTGCTAGCAGTCCTGCCATTGCATAATTCTGCCTGAAATGATTCTATTGTATTCTGTTGAGAGTGATGGGAAAGAGAAAAATCCTTTTTCAATGCATTCCAGTGTACATGGCATAAAAGCTGTGACTTAGCACTGGCTGGGGACCCTGAAAGATCTGGATTGGAATCCCGGTTCTGCCACTTACCAGCTGTGTGACTTGAACCAGTTTATTTAATCTCTCTGTGCTGCAGTTTCCCCATCTGCAAAATTACAATTAATGCCAGTTTCCTATACAAATTAAATTAAGTGGAAGCAAAGTTCTGAATTCCGTGTTAGTGAAGAACGTTGTTATCATTTGTGAGGTTCCCTTACTGAAATTTTTCTCTGCTCTCAGTGTTAGTAGACGTAATTTTTTCAAAGGTTGCTTTAGTTTTACTTTATGGCCCCCATGAGTGCTGTATTTTACTTTATTTCCTCTTTGTGTTAGGTTGACAGTGGCCCATTTTTAGTCAAAGTGCTTATTTCGTGCTCCCCGTCTCTGGCTCCTCCTGTTTTCCCAGTGTATCATCATTTTGCCTCATCTTCTTCCCTTTAAATGTATCTTATTACGCTGTGTTTTATCTGTCTTTCTAAGCCAGCTTAAAGGTCACTGCTATTGTTGTTTGCTGTGGGCTAAGGTACACGTGAACACAGTGAAACAGTGAAATAATGGTTGACATAATTAAATTTGAGGACATCTATTTGATGTTTCCTTATCTTTAAAGTGTTTTCTAATTTTTAAACTTGGATTAATGACATTACTTATATCATATGAGCCTCAAGGATTAAATGAAGCATATGAAGCGGTATGGTACCTGGCATATACCTAGCAGTCAATAAATGTCAGCTCTTGTTATCTCGAAGTACCTGAAGTATGTGCTGTGCTCTCCTGATTCCATTGCTTACTTTTACCTCATTGAGCTGTTCAAGCCATACACTTTCCTATAGTCCAAGATCCCCATTACAAAGCCCAGGTTCATTTGTGACACTCTTCTTTTCACTTGTCTCTGTATGTCTAAAATTACATATAACTTTCATTTTAAACAATTGAATATCAGACTTATCCTGAGCATAACATATTTCCTCAGGGACAAACACAAACATATTTATGGTGAAAATAACCAACCTCTCACACATCTGAGACACGCTTGAATTATTTTGAATCTCAGTAATAGGACACAGTACTAATTAACACAGATTTTCCCCTGGTCAATATGCACAGATCACATTCCACGGTCCATCATAGGGATGTTCAGATGTGCAGTGACGGTCACTCCTCTTCCACCACGAGATCAAAAGCAGACAATAGGCAAACTCACACTGTACCTCCAACTTCCCTCTTATTAACTTTGTGGATTTACTTATTTTATTTTAGTTTATTTCATTTCATTTCTTTGAGACAAGGTCTCACTCTACTACCCTGGGTAGAACACTGCGGTGTCATAGCTCACAGCAAACTCAAACTCAACTGAACCTCTTGCGACAGCGTCCCGAGTAGCTGGGACTACAGGCACCTACCACAACTCCCGGCTAGTTTTATTTTAATAGAGATGGGCTCTCCTTCTTGCTCAGGCTGGTCTTAAACTGCTGAGCTCAAGCAATCCACCTGCCTTGACCTCCCAAAGTGCTAGGTAGAATTACAGGTGTAAGCCACTTCACCTAGCCAATTTTGTAGATTTCATTGAGGTATTAAATCTCTCTCAGAACTTGGTTTCTAGGCCTGATACAGTGACTCACACCTATAATCCTAGCACTCTGGGAGGCTGAGGTGGGAGGATCCCTTGAGCTCTGAAAGTTCAAGACCAGCCTCAGCAAAAGTGAGACCCAGCGCTACTAAAAGTAGAAAAATTAGCCAGGTGTCATGGTGGGCACCTGTCATCCCAGCTACTTAATAGGCTGAGGTAGGAGGATCACTTGAATCTGGAGTTTGAGGTTGCTGTGAGCAATGATGATGCCATGACATTATTGCACCCTACTTAAGGTGACAGAATGAGAATGTCTTAACAAAAAAAACTTGGTTTCTTAATTTGTAAAATAAGGAGATTGATCCATATTTAAGATTACTTTTTTAATCAAAGGCAGGTCTGTCCTATTACCCTATAGCAGAGCTTCTCTATTCTAAATCACACACCAAAAACAAAAAAAAAATCTCCATTTTTTGTGTGTGTGCAGTTTTGTTTTGTTTTTTTTTAGCCGGGGCTGGATTTGAACCCACCACCTCTGGCATATGGGGCCGGCGCCCTAATCCTTTGAGACACAGGCACTGCCCCCCCAAAATTCCTTTTTAAAAACTATTAACACAAACTATAAAGTGAAGAAAAAACTTGCAGATTGCAGTTTGCATCACATTTAAAAGAAAGGTTTACGTAGTTTTTCTCTTTGATGCCCACAAGTCCACGGCACTGGACGTGTCAGGAACAGGGTGACTGTAGTTCTCAGCCTGCTTATATAGTCCTGGTTTGTGCTTGGTGTTCTAGGAAAATTATGAATAATTTCTGCTTTTATTCGCAAAAGCTCCCTGGCTAGGATGATAAATTACATGGTCACTCCAACCAGATAGGACCACTGAAAGTTTTTTTGATAATAGCCACCATTTCTTGTGCAGACAGTGGGCTGAAATAACTTTCACACACTATGTATCACCTGTATGTCTTAATACGTCCCAACCTTAAAAGCTGACCGTCATTATGGTCACACAGATGAGGAGACATTTCCCCAGTCAACAGTAACTACAGAGCTCGGTTTCTCGGACACCAAAGCCCATCAGTATATGTTACTGATTAGAGTTAAAATGTGATAAAGGGGCATTTCTGCCCTTTAACCTTACAGTGATATCCAGCTTCACAACTGACAAAGAAAAAAGTTTTTAAATAAGTTGAATTATAAAAACTGCAAATGAAAGATTTTTTGACACTACTTTTTATTATAGACACTCAACTTTAAGAGTCATAAATTTTAGCATACTTTATTTAAATTCTGACCACTAGAGTATTTGGGATACTAAAGAATTATTCCCGAAGTTCTAATTTCACTCAGTTTACCATGTGGTTGGAACGCTAATTTTCCCAAAACATTTCATTTGTTAAGAGGAATAGAGGAGACAATAACTCATAACTAGTAGGAGAAGGAAATGACAGTGCCATTGGATGAAAAGCTACGATGTTTATAACAAGGATGTGAATTTTGTGCTGCTTTTATTGTGCAATTTTCCTTCTGTCCCTCGCTCATTCCAAAACCATTACTGAGTTTCTGTAATTTACCAGGTAGATTTGTAAAGCACGTAAGAGAGTGTAAAACCTTTTCATTAACACGGTCACCACTATTGAAATCTACCTTATTCTAGGTCCAAAGAATACTCTCTTTCCACAGAGAAATTCTAAACAAGCATGAATGTTGAAGAGCCCGTTTCCAGCTTTCTGTGGAAACACCAATATAATCCCTAAAAAAAAAAAAAAAAAGAATTGATTAAGATGATAGGCAGCCTGATTTTACAGTTTTTCATCGTCCTATCCACAGAAGTCTTTTGGAGAAGGTCCATGTTTCTGACTATATAACAAGACACAAAATGCCACCAAAGAGAAAATGGCATTGGCTAGCATGAATTTAGATTCTGGGTATAAAAGTATTTATGTGAGAATTGTTCTGCTAATACTGATTCCCTTAATATCTAGCTATTTCTTTTTAATTGAAAGTGGTAACAGAAAATGATATCTGATTTACATTTCACATTTCCACGTAACTGTAAACTTTTATAATGGTGAACAGATGTTGATGTGAATTTTATAAAGCTGAGATATACTTCCCAAATTCATGTCAGAGGAATGTCAAATTGAAACCAGAAAAGAAATATTAAAAGATGAGCAAAATTGCAGTATCTACAAGGATTTGTTTAATACGGCGATGGCTTTTTGCAACTAAAATCCTAAGTGACTAATAGTTCACAGACGTCTTCCAAAATAAATTTATGGACAGAGCTTGAAACACAGTTTATAATCACATGATTGCTAAACTTATGTACGTGCACATCCACGCAAATATACCATAATTACAGGTTCTTCGGTATACTATTGTTATTGGATTTCAAAAAAAAATGTTCAAATGTTAACTACAAAGTTATCATGGATTGAGCTTTAATAAATTTTGACATCCATGCCCCCAATCATTTCAAAAAGAAACTAGCAACAACTAGTCAGTCTCAGAACAAACACGGCTAGATCTTACCTCTGATAAATCTGATCAAGTAAAAAAAAAAAGAAATGTGAACATGATAGAGCTGATGTGAACTCAGGATTGACCCCTTCTTCTTCTTCCCACCCCCAGCCCTGCATTCATTTGAATTAATATTAACTTCATAAGGAACAGTTCCCAGGAAGATAGGAGCCAGGCAAAGAGATAAACAAGAAGGTTATCTGAAGGGCATTCTCGGAGTAGAAAAATAGTCTCTGCTAAGCATGCAAAATATTCAAAATCACTTCATAGGCTTATGTTAAAAACACCAAAAGGAAACGTAGGACAAAGGCAACATGCGGTTTCCTGAACTCCCTTTTAGATTTATGAATCTATTTGACCTTCGTATCTTATGTCTGAGAACTTTCATTTGGTTAACAGAACAAATTCAGGATTTTCCTACTCTCCTGTTTTCCTTCCAAACTTCAGATTTATTTTGATGCATTACAAAAGAGTATGCTGCTGATATTTAAAGAAACAGATAAGGGCACCGGATATTGCATGCAGAATATGATCTGTTAGCTCATAGATCAGGGAGATTTAGTAACAGGCTGGGCTCTGCTAATTATGTTTGTCACAGCCTGATAAGACATGTTTGACACCAAACTATTTTCTATAGCTAAGCACAAACATTCACAGGGTTCCTTACTGAGGGTTGGAACTTCTGCTTAAAATCTCTACATCAAAATCCTAATAAGCAAAATCATTAAATAAGTCTTGAACCAACTTCAGACTTTAATTCCATTTTGGGGGGTGCTCTATTTTACTTCCAACTGGAGTTTAATAACTTCCTGTTCTCTCTGCTCACACCCAAGGAGTCATCTCATGGTATTTTCTGGGCGGTCACTGGTCCTGAAGGGTTGCCATAGGCTTGACACACAAATCATAAAGCATCTATGTGGAAGCAAATGGTACTATAACTGCTGCTATTTTATATACAGCAAGAATCACCCAGGGGGCTTCGAACAAACATAGCATTGTATGACACAGGGCAGCTGGTTGGCTAAATGTGGCCCCCAGCTGTCATTGAGACAACTGATGATAATTAATTACTAGAGATTCAGAATGATTCTGCCTGTGTCTAAGTCCCCGGTCATAGACTCTCTAGGAAGATTTGCTTTCATTTTTTTAGGCCACTAAGGGAAATTTGGAGCATGAAGGCAGAACAGATGTATCAGCAATGCAGATTTACCTCAAATCTGGTGGTAAAATAAATTTGTGGGATCTGAATTACAGACTATTCACATTTAAAAGTTTTTACATGGTTCACCGAGTGAACTGGTTTTATTGAAGTTGACGTTTACATTTATTTCACATGCATACACTGAAACTTTTTAAATAAAAGTTTTAAACTACATAAAAGCATCACCAGAATGTGGGGAAAGTCTTTAGTTAGTTTAAAAAATAATTGTGTAATAATGAAAAGTTGCCGAAAAATTCCTTGAAAGAAATTTAGAAAGTCTCTAAAACTAAGCAAAAATTCACACCACTCTCAGCAAAAACCTGTAATCGTGTATATCTGAAAAATTGCTTGTCCTTTGTGAGAGTTCTGTCTTGTACCACTCTGAGCCTGTCCAGGTGGTTTTCAAAGAGTCCCCAGGGCTTTCTGCCTCCTGTCTCCCACGGGCCATGCAAAAATCAAGGAAGACTCTGGGCAACTTTAGCTATGGCTGCGTGACCACTGACATCACAGGATTTTGAGCCATCATTGGTAAAAGCCTGATGCAAAGAAAAGAAAGTCTTTGCAGTGACTTTCTTATCAGAGAATTGTGCATATATAACCGCATGTTCTGACAAGTTTTCATGTGCGAATTATCTCTGGTCTCAGCATAGATAATTCAAGACCAGAGTCTTTTCAATATGTAAAAAATATGCACGTTACTGTTGCTTTGACATAATATGATCATCAGCTTCTAGGCCACTTTATGTTGACTATATTTATCTTTTGAATCACCAGTCTCAACTATGGGAGATTGAAACTTTGCAAAGAACTGAGTGTTAAGGTTTGGCACCCGTAGTACAATGGTTACGGCGCCAGCCACATACACTGAGGGTGGCGGGTTCAAACCCAGCTCAGGCCAACTAAACAATGACAACTGCAACAAAAAATAGCCCGGCATTGTGGCAGGAGCCTTTAGTCCCAGCTCCTTGGGAGGCTGAGGCAAGAGAATTGCCTAAGCCAAAGAGTTTAAGGTTGCTGTGAACTGTGAGCTGTGACGCCACAGCACTCTACTAAGGGTGACGTAGTGAGACTCTGTCTCAAAAAAAAAAAAAAAAAAAAAAAGAACTGAGTGTTAATTATGCTAATGAGATATTAAGATAAAAAATATATTTTTAAATATTCATTTTTTCTTAACCACACAAAAAAACAGGATGGAATTTTGCCTTTTTTGCCTTGATGCTGCATGTAGCTAGCTGGGATTTTTGTCAAGTCAAGGTTAAAAAAATAAGGCAAAAATAAAAGGTCATTTATAGATACTGCAGATCATAGACTCTGTCCAGCAGGTGTTGTATTTGTTCCCTCTCGTCTCTCTCACTATGCCCTGCACAGACTTGCCTTTCTAGGATATTAGAGTGTGAGACATAAGAGACTAGATACAAGATAATCTCTTTATGAAGCATTTCATACTGTCAGAAAGAATAAATATCCTGTACTCAAAATTAATTGCTATCCACTCACCACCAACAACGTTGCCATGGTCATCACAGAATCAGAGGAGATGGTTCAATTTCTATTTTTTGCTTTCTTATTTTGGAAAGAATAGGAAAATTATTTGTACTTGAGATTTGTTCCAAAACTTACCTTTCTTAATGTATTCATTTTTTTCTTTTATTTAAAATAGATATACCTTTACTATGCCCTGGAGTGAGGTATATTAAAATGAAACAATTTTGAAAGCCAATGAAAAAACAACAAAATAATGAAAAGCAATAATAAATAAAAGAAGCATAATTTAAATAATAAATAATAGAGTAGTAAAACAATAAAAATCCAATTTTGTATCGGAAACAAGGATGCAAATTTAAAGACAAAATAATTTTCTCACTCCTCTTTATACAATAATTCAATTGCTGTATGGACATTAAATAAGTAAAAAATGGGCTCGGCCCCTGTACCTCAGCGGCTAGGGCACCAGCCATATACACTGGAGCAGGCGGGTTCGAACCCAGCCCAGGCCTGCCAAACTACAACAACAACAAAAAAAATATCCGGGCATTGTAGCGGGCACCTGTAGTCCCAGCTACTTGGGAGGCTGAGGCAAGAGAATCACTTAAGCCCAAGAGATGGAGGTTGCTGTGAGCTGTGATACCACTACACTCTACCAAGAGTGACATAGTGAGACTATTTCTCAAAAAAAAAAAAGAAAAAAGAAAAAAAAATGTTAGGCCCAAAGTTGATTGAGAAAGAACATTGGATTTATCCTTTTGCCAGATTAATAAATATATGAACAGATTACAAGGAAAAGCCATGCCATTCAATTTTATTTAGCTTTACCCTAATAAAAGAATGCTTAATTTTTTTCAGTGCAGTTTTATTTTTGTATTAGCAAGTAATTTATACTAATCAATTTTTATAAAGTCTACTAAAATCCATGAGATTTTATTTTTATTGTTTTTTGTTTTTCAACTTTTTTTTATTAAATCATGGTTATGTACATAAATGCAGTCATGGGGTACAATGTGCTGGTTTTATATACAATTTGAAATATTTTAATTGAACTGGTTGACATAGTTTTCATGGCATTTTCTTCGTTATTGTGTGGAGACATTTATATTCTACATTTAGTAAGTTTCACCTGTACCCTTCTGAGATGCACCATAGGTGTGGACCAACCAATTACTCTCCCTCCGCCCAACCTCCCTCTCTCCTCCCCTCCCTTGCCCCTTTCCCCAGTTGTTGTGCTGTAATTGGGGTATAGCTTTCAAGTGAAAGCTATAAATTAGTTTCATAGTAGGGCTGAGTACATTGGATAATTTTTCTTCCATTCTTGGTATACTTTGCTAAGAAGAATATTTTCCAGCTCTATCCATGTAAGCGTGAAAGAGGTAAAGTCTCCATCTTTCTTTAAGGCTGCATAATATTCCATGGTATACATATACCACAATTTATTAATCCATTGGTGGGTCGATGGGCACTTGGGCTTTTTCCATGACTTGGCAATTATGAATTGGGTTGCAGTGAACATTCTGATACACACATCTTTGTTATAATGTGATTTTTGGTCTTCTGGATATATACCTAGTAGAGGAATTATAGGATCAAATGGCAGTTCATAGGTTACCTCTCTGAGAAAGGTTTAATATCCAGAATACACAGAAAAATCAAACATATTAGCAAGAAAAGAACAAGTCATCCCATCTCAGGGTGGGCAAGGGACCTGAAGCCTAAGCCAAGTTTCTGAAGAGAAACTTCTCTGAAGAAGATAGGCACACAGCCTACAGACACATGAAAAAAATGCTCACCATACTTAATCATCAGAGAAACGCAAATCAAAACTACTTTAAGATATCATCTAACTCCAGTAAGATTAGCACACATCACAAAATCCCAAAACCAAAGATGCTGGTGCGGATGTGGAGAAAAGGGAACACTCCTACACTGCTGGTGGGAATGCAAACTAATACAGTCCTTTTGGAAAGATATCTGGAGAATACTTAGAAATCTAAAAAAGTTGTGTTCTTCTCCCAAGCACTTCCATCGAAAACTACAGTCACAGACCAAGCTGTCTTTACTGTAATGGGGAAGATTGCTACTATTCCTGTGCTATCACCGCCAGTATGTTTTCATTTAATTTTTTTACTTAAAAAGCACAAA
>CAUYON010029008.1:0-47425 GCA_963573935.1 Arctocebus calabarensis | reverse complement strand
TAGGGATGACAATGGATCTGCAGATCACTTTGGATAGTGGGAACATTTTAACAATGTTAATTCTTCCAATCTATGAACACAGGACATCTTTCCATTTATTTGTATTCTTAATTACTTTTGTCAATGTTTTAAAATTTTCAGGATATAGATCTTAGGTTTCCTTGGCTAAATTTACTTCTAGTTATTATTTTGAGGCTATTACAAATGAGATTGTTTCTTTAACTTCTTATTCAGGCAGTTTATTTTTATTGTATAAAAATACTATTCATTTTTGTAAATTGATTTTGTATTTTGCAAGTTTATTGAATTTGTTTTATTCCAATAGTTTTTTTTGTTGTTGTTGTTGATACCTTATGATTCGCTCTATATAAGATTGTGTCTTGTATGTAGAATATCTTTTCCTTCTTTCTCTTGTATAATTGTTCTGGCTAGGACTTCCAGTACTATGTTGAAGAAAAGTGGCAATAGTGGTTTTCTTGTCTTGTTCCTAACCTTAAATAAAAAGCCTTCAAATTTTCACTTAAAAAAAAAAAAAAAAAGCATGATATTAGCACAGAAATAGAGACTTGGATCTATGGAATAGAATAGAGAACCTAGAAGTGAAAGCAGCTGCAAATCGCCATCTGATCTTCGATAAACCAAACAAAAGCATACCCTGGAGAAAAGAATCCCTATTTAGGGCCACGCCTGTGGCTCAAAGGAGTAGGGCACCAGCCCCATATGCTGGAGGTGGCAGGTTCAAACCCAGCCCTGGCCAAAAACTTCAGAAAAAAAAAAAAAAAAAGAATCCCTATTTAATAAATGGTGCTAGGAGAACTGGTTAGCCACATGAAGACAGAAACTAGACCTGCAACTCTCACCACTTAAAAAAATTGACTCACACTTGATAAAAGATTTAAATTTAAGACACAAAACAGTAACAACTCTAGAAGTGTGAGGAAAACTTGGTATCGGTCTAATAAAAAAATTTTATGTTGGAAAGCTGTTTGAGTATTTGGAAACAGCATGGAAGTCTGCAGTTTCAGGCGATAATTTAAACAATTATCAGTCATCTGTGACCTTAAGGGCACCTGGAATTAGGTTAGCTAGGAGAAAGGAGATTTGCAGCAATAAGTAGTTGAAAAGCACTTTTAGCACTGGCTAAAATGAAACCTTATACCTGACTCAATTTATATGATGTCTGACATACCTATAGTAATTATTAAGTATGCACTCTCTTTTACAAAAATGTTAAACATTAAATTATGGTAAAGATAAAATCATGGTAAACATATAATAAAATCTTTTTTTTTAGATATTTGACTTGAGTATAAGGAAAGTAAATGTACTGATTTTCTAAACAAAAGGAAAATGTCTTAGGGACTGTCCTGAGTGGATGGTTGAAAATATGTGGAGATTATGCAGGTCCAGTACAGTTTACCTCTATGGCTCAGAAAATATTTCCAAACTAAACAAAGTAAATAAATGTCATTATAGCTTGAACCTCTTTACTTTAATAAAGAAAATGAGAATAAACTTTAGGCCCTAGACCCATTTTTAGGGACATTTCTTCTTCACCAAATTGCTTTATTTTATAGACTTTCACCTTTGCAAATAACTTGAGTTAGCAATGTGTAAATTTTAAAGCTAAAAGGACTTTTTCTGAAAAACTTCATGTAAAAGTATAGGAGTTCCTACATGCGAGTATAGGTAAATTGTACTTGTGTGCAATTACTTTCTAAATGCTGCAGTAAAAAGTTAAAAAAAAACAAAAAGTACTTTGGGAGAATTACTTTCAACAGGTGTATACTAAGGTGAGGGGTCAGAGACTGTAAAGTAGGGATATTTTCCAGGTTTCTACTTACTGAGTAATGCATGGGGAATAAGCAGGGTTCCATGTAGAATTTTAGAATTGTTTTGGACATGTTCAATCTGAGAGACATTCAAATGATGATATTGGTCCTGATGCTCTGGGCTACAGATGCAAATTATGCAATTGACAGCCCATGGGTAGATTTAGAACCAAGAAAATAGATAAGATCACATGGGATGAGAACTATACCCAGAAGAGTTATTAACCTCAAACATTTAAAGGTGAGGTGAGTCTTGGCCCATAGCATGTTGGTTACAGTGTCGTTCGCTGGTGGGTTCAAACCCAGCCTGGGCCAGCTGAACAACAAGAACAACTGTAACAAAAAAATACCCGGGCATCGTGGCAGGAGGGGAGGAGCCAGAAAACCAGACCTTGCAAAAGTAGAGGGAGTGGTAAGAAGAAACCAGGATAGAGGAGTCTTATAGGCATAGTGACTCATGCATGTAACCCTAGCACTCAGGAGGCCAAGGCAGGTGGATTGCCTGTACTCACAGGTTTGAGACTAGCCTGAGCAAGAGTGAGATCCCCATCTCTAAAAATAGCCCAGTGTTGTGGTGGGCACCTGTAGTACCAGCTACTTAGGAATCTGAGTCCAAGTGTTTGAAGTTGTTGTGAGCTATGACACCACAGCACTCTATGTAAGGCAACAAAGTAAGACTCTGTCTCAAAAAAAAACAAAAACAAAACAAGAAATTATGAGAACAGACTTTCAAATCCAGTTACAGGATGCTGGGGGTGGTCAACAGTATCTAATGCTGCTGAGAGGTCAAATACCTGGAAACTAGAAAATTGAGTGTCCTTTGAATTTGGCATAATAGATGATTGGTTATCTTGACAAGTCTTACTTCAGAGAAATGATGATGCAGAAGTTAAGCTGTTGTTAAGAAGTTAAGCTGGTGTAGGGATAGAGCGATGAGGATTTCCATTCTACCAAACAATGCTAACTATTACATAGGGCCCAGTTGCTACAAAACAAATAGATTCTCAATAAAATGTAACTATTAATGCTTTGTTGAGATTTCAGGAAATAAATTTCCAAACTACCCATTCATATCTATCTATGTATCTCCAACAAAGGGAAATATGAGTAATATGAAAATAAGATTTGGAAAATATGCTTTGGAGAAGCCACAGGTAGGAAAACTGAAGCCAAAACTCTTTCATTAAACCAAAGTGGTCTTAAGATAGGGAGTTTTCCTACTTCTTGCAGAAGCAATTAAAAATGCCCTATAGCAAAGAATACCCTATTTATTTTTAGTTTTAATATAATTTTGTTTGATTGACACATCGTAGATTTACATACTTTTAGGGTACTTGTGATATTTTAATATATTCATATGTTTAATAATCAAATTAGGATAATCGAAATATCCATCATTCTAAACATTTATCATTTCTTTATGAAACATTTATTCTTTACTATTTGAAACACAATTGATTATTTACTCTAGCTGCTTTACTGATCTATAAAAAATGGTATCTTATTTCTTCTATCTAACTATATTTTTGTGTCTATCAATCAACCTCTCTTCCTTTCTTCCTCCTCCTGCCTCTGATAACTACCAATCTACTCTGTAATTTTATAAAATCCATATTCTTTACTCCTTCATGTTAATAATATTAATAATATGTTAACAAATAAATGTTAATAATATTTGTCTTTCTGTGTTGGGCTTACACCCTATTTATACTTGCAGGTTTCCAAAATTAAGATAAAATATATAGAAATTCACAATAACAAATTATCAAATATGTAAAGAAACAAACCATCATAACTATCAACGGAACAGGTTTTGATCCCCAGGGACTTCAGATTTTGAAATGATTAACAGACTATCAAGTAACAATAATAAAAAATAAAAATGGAAGGATAAAAATAAGCATGAAATATGAAATTGCCAAAACACAAGGAAATAATAGATACTTGAGGTGATGGACATCCTAATTACTCTAATATCACTACACATTGTATGCTTGTATCAAAATATCACATGTACCTCATAAATATGTAGCTGTGAATCCAAAATAAATAAAAATTAAAAACAATTAAAAATGACACAGCAGACTTGGAAGAAAAAAAACATGTAAAACATTTAGAAGAAAAGATATTGTTACAATTTAAAACGTAATCAATGACTTAAACATGAGACAGATCTGACAAAAGTATGACAACCATACCAATAATATGTAGGATTATATTATCAATAATAGGTGATGTTGATAAGATATCCCTAAGAGTGACTTGGATAAAAATGAAGTGTATTTCTCTCCTATTTAACAGGACAAGCTAGGTAGGTGGGCTGTTCTGTCATCTGAACCCAAAAAGTGACTTCACAGTGATTTTATCTTTGGGCCTACTAGAATTGCTCCAGGGCAACTGTTTCAGTTATCCTTAGCCATGATTCAAAATAGCTTGAAAGGGAAAAACAGAGCATTTAAGGCAAATAATTTTGTATTTCTCAGCTCTGAATCATAAGTTGCACAGATCACTTCTGCTTTTCTAAAAGTAGCCAAAATCTAACACTGTAGCCATACCGAACTGCAGGAGAAATTAGAAAATGTAGGGAGTGGCCATTTCCTACTAAAACCTGGGGTAGGATATTATTACTAAAATGAAGATGGGGATATGGATCCTGGTTGATAAGAGTAGTTCCCACAGTAGCATAGATAAGGAGATAGAAACTAGGAAAGAGAATGAGAATGTGTTGTAAGAGAATGAGAAGGTCTAACCCGGGCCTGATCAGAGTCACATGATAAAGTAGAAACACACTGGGGAAAAATGGCTAGAAATTTTCCAGAAGTAACGAAAGCACAAATACATAGATAATGAAGCACAATATAAAATAAGCAGGAAAATGGGAGAAATTCACAATTAGATACACCATAGTGACTTCAGATACTGAAGTGGGGACTATCTTAAATCAGAAAGAGGCGACCACTCACAAAAGAACTACAAATAGACTGATAATAGCTTTCTTAACATCAACAATGGAAACCAGAAAAAAGTATCTTTAACATTTTAATCTGGACTCATATTCCTAGTAAAACTACCATCTATCAACAAGGAAAAGATGTAAGATATTTGTATATTTCCAGATAAAAACTGAAAAAGTATACAAGAGAAATTCTCCAAGGAAATTTCTAATAAAGAAAAGAATATGAAAACTGACTCTATCTGAGGTGAAATCGTATGAAATTAAATGGAAGTAGTTAAGCATGTAGATAAATAAAAATACAATTGTGTATATGTGTTCTAATTTGTGGATTTTTTTTTTCTTAAAAGTGCAAAACTATAAAATTGGATAACAGCTTGTGATTTTGGAGATAAGAGATCAGAGTTTCCTAAGTAAGGTCCATTGTATTGTTAGAAAAGGAGACTAAGATACTAATTTTTAGACATATTTAAGTTAAATATGGTAAGTTTTGACAGTAAAAGTTTAGGCATGGAATATAGCATCCCAACTAGGAGAAGGGCAAATAGAGGAAGTTGGAGAAATGAAACATTAAGAAATCAAGACAAATACAAAGCACAAAGTAGGATAGCAGAAAAGAAGTCGACAGTATTAATAATGAAAACAGAAAAAAATACTTTAAAGCAGAAAAGCAATTCACTATAATTTCCATTAAAATGGTATAACCTCTTATTTCTTTGCATGTTATAAAATTGCTCAAATTGCATAAAATAATAATTGATAATATTTCCTGAAAATCATAGTGGGAGCTTTCAATACTGAACCCTCATTTGATATGACAGAGGAAAAAATCCCCACAAAATAAAACATTTCTAGATTTCATTAAATATTTTCCTACTTACAGTCTTTCCCTTTTTTCTCTCCCATCTATATATAGATTCCTAGAGAGATAATAAGATTATCAAATTCAATAGCACCTTTTCAAGTCCTTAGCAGTGTGAAAAATAAGAGTAAGATTCTAATGCTATTAATATTTTCATTTATTCAAACATTAGAACCTACCCCGTGAAAGACACTTCATTCAGTTATAAAATAATAAAGCTTTTACTTTACTCTCATGTTGCTTTTCTGTGTACCTCTGGGCATTTTACTTAATCTCTTTTAGTTGATATTCATAAGAATACTATATCAGTATGAAGATTATGTATGTAATAAATGTATCATGGACCTTAAAATATGAGTTTAATAAATGTTAAGTATAAAAGTGGATTTTAAAATGTTAACTCTCTATATGATTATTTTTGAAAACAAAGTGTGAGATATAGAGAGAAAAAGTTGACAAACTTATTTTCTAAAACTAAAATATTAAGACTTGCCATGGTACAATTCTTCATTAGATTGTTTCTTAAAAAAAGACTTTCATGTAACTGACACAAGGAATTGACTTTATTCTTGCATTAATAACAAATGGAAACTGAAAGATGGTTTACATGGACTAAAACTGGAAAAAGGAAATCAGACCACAGAAATGAATTTTACAGTGTTCACTCAAGATTATTTAGAAAAGTGTATTTATTGGTGTAATAATAATTTACCTCCAAGTTCTACTACAGAATGGAATATTATATAAGATTACACAATTTTTTGCTCAATTCCATTCTGGAATTAGAAATGAACCTTTTGATAATAAAAAATATGTCTTCCATAAAAATCTTGCTATCAGCTAACCTGAATATAAACAAAAACATCTTTATCACTAGGAATTTTTATCTCCCTGATAAAATGAATAATTCACTCTAAAGTTTGGTAATTGGGAATCACTTTACCAGTAATGGAGCAGCTGGGTAAACTAACAAAGTCAGGCTGTTACACACAACTATTCTCAACTGTCTCCACCGGGCTGCCACCAAGGGAAAAATAAGCAAATTTAAGTATTTTAGTTTAAACACTTAACATAAGGCAAATGTAACTCTAAGTCTCTGTGATTTCTTAACCCAGTTAAAGACAGAAGCAAAACTAAAACCTGGATCTTCTAAAATAGAAATTTGATATTTTTATCATCAAATGCTAAATTGATATCCAAAGACAGTCATGGTATACTTGAATTAATGTTTTAAATATTTTGTCTGTGAATCATTATGTAGTCTTTTACTTTGATAAAATAAGAATCTGCAGAAATGAGGAACACACTTTTAGATAACACAAGTTTAATGCATGTTGAGGCTGGTTAACTGGTGACAAGACTAGGTTAACAAGGCCAAAGTCCAGGGTTTGAACTCCAAATAGACCAGTTAGCTTTCCAAACCAACATTTCTGACACCATCACATATTGTTGGTCCAAGAAAACTCTTCACTAATGGAGGGTGGAGAAGGGACTTAAAAAAATAAATCATACTGATAGAAAAGGGGTATCTTTTCTTTGAAAAGCATGTGTTTTCATCATACTTAGAAAGAGGCCTTTCAAAAGCAAACTAATGTTAATTCCACAGCTTTAAAATAGAATACTTCTAGCATATGTCACCTCCTCTGCCCAGAAAGTCCATGGTACTACAAACTAATTACTTTGCATATTATTGTATAACTAATCACTCAAAATTAGCACCTAAAGCAATGATACCTGCGACACACAAAGGCACACAAGACTTGGCCAGAAATAAAAAATTTAAATTTTGTAAACTATTCAGGTAATGAATATGAGCACTGCCCAAGGAGACCTGGGGCCTGGACTGCGACCTAAAACTTGTCTTTCCCTATATGCAGTATCACGCACCACTCTGAAGGGCTAACAACAGGTCAGTCCAGATACTAAGACCAGCGACTTCGAAATCTCCATCCTGGGCTTTACAAGATTTTAGAACAGTTAGAACTTCATCTTTCAGAGGCGGAGGGGCCTGACAGAGGCTTTGAAACCTATCATACAGCTCCTCCCAGGGCACATCTTGGGAGTCAGCTCCAACCCAAATGCCTTTTTGCAGGTCATAGTGCAGATGTCGACCCCAGTCTGTGAGCAGACCCAGATAGACACGCGAGAGAGCTGGGTGACGGCTTGCCACCAAAGTTAAGAGGCCAGCTGGGAGGTGTCGGCAAAAGACAGCCACGACTTCCGATTTCCCCAGAAGCCAGCGGACTAGCTCTTGACTCCCCTGTCCAGGTGTTCTGGGGCTGCCCTGCTCCCACTCCTCTTCTGCGGGCCGCGGAGGCCCAGGGGGCTGCAACAGCGCCGCCGCTATCACCTTCAGGAAGTTGTGGTGCGGCAGGCGCTCCCACAAGCTGTGGAGGACCCGGCTGGGCCCCTCCGCTGCGGCCAAGCCCACCTCCTGCAGACGCTCCAGCAGCATCTCCGCCTGGGTCTTCATCAGCGAGTCCTCGGGAAGAGCCGGGTTCTCTTTATAGCCGTAGAAGCGCAGCATGTGCACGGCTGACCGGCGGCGGGCGAGGCAGGCCAGGCGGTCTCGCAGCGTCTCGTCCTCGGCGTCCCGGACGCCCGAGCCCGGAAGCAGCTGCTGCAGCAGGTGCTGACGAGCGGCGTCTCCCAGGTCTCGGTTCTCCAGCAGGCGCAGAAACAGCAGGACGTCACAGTGTTCGAGGGCCTGAAAGTTCGTCAACCCCGGGACTGGACCGGGCCCAAAGCCACCCTCCTGCTTCCATTGGTCGCACAGCCGCCGCTGCAGAGCGCTGCGGACTTGGCTATGGCGAGCAAAGCGCCGGTAGACGTGGCGCAGGTAGCCAGCCCACTGTAGCGCCCTGCGCACGGTGACAGGGCCCCAGGTGCGGACGTGGGTGGTGCGCGAGACCGCCAGAACCTCGGAAAAGCGCTCCAGGCGCTGCAGGAGCAGTTCCATGGGGCCGCTGAGACCAACTTCCGCTTTCAACTTGGAGACGGCGACTCTCTGCGTGCGGATAGGAGGAGCCGTGAGAGGGTACGCCTCTTCACCATGCTATTGGTCAACGTGAATGTCAATCTCACCGATTTTCCGTGTTCTTGGATTCTGGGAAACTTAAACTCGAGTAAAAGCCTCGACCGTTTTACTTTTGCTACTTGCTGAGGAAGTTCCCAGCGGAGGAAGCTCAGAGGGCATCCTGGAGAGATTTCCCGGAGCCTTATACCAGATACTGCCAGCCCTGAACATCTCCACACATTTTTTCGCTTTGGAAATATCCCTAAATAGAAATTTTCTGAGCTTTGCCTAAAAGGGGACTCTGTATCCAGAGACATGTGAGGAAAAGTTATTAAATGATATTTTAAGAGCAATTCAATTTGGGAAGCGTGCCTCACTGGCCTCCAATTAAGGCCAGGCACTATTCTAAATTCTAGCCCTTCACATTGACAATCCATTATTAGAAGTGAACCACAGATTAAATGAAACAAAAAGTACATTGAAAGATTAATACTTATTAAAATTTGCAAAAGAACTTAAGATCTTATTTTAAGATTCCACTATCTTTTTGTCTTTGTGATTTCTGTGGCAAAATAGCTTGTTGACGGTAACTTAAGACAGTAATTATTTCAAAAATAATGAACTAAAGGAAATGGCATTTAAAAATATGTAACAATGACAATTGTTTGTCTAAAGAGAATAGAAAGAAAGAAGGGATGGGAAGAAGAGACCATCTCTTGAAAATCATCTAGATTATCCACTCATTTATTTGTTTAGCAAATATTTATTTTCCAACTCCTGGGAGTTGTCTACAAACACATCAACAATAGTTAACTTACTAAAGTTAATGATATAATAACTCATTTAAGCTGATTTATTTCCAATTGTAAAAACATTAGTAAAAATATTCCTAGAATTATTCAAAAGAGGTTTTATTTTACAGAAAGGGAAGAGAAAATTAGAAGTGAGGAGAGTCATTCTTCATTTATTAAAGTGAGCATTCCTGTACCTTTTAGAAAATAAAGCATTGGGGTTCATACTGTTATTCAGTTTTATTATTGATTTTTATCAGTTACCCGGAACTCTTATTTAGTCCTGAAATAGTTATTTTACCCAGAGATACCATGAGTCTTAAAATTCTTTGACTTAGTTACTAGAAACTTAGAATCAATTGAGCAGCCTACCCTTAGAAAATGAGTAGGCATCACTAATTCATCCCTTTATTCTTGTTTTGAGCACATTGTGTCACATAGCATGGGGTACTGTGGATTTTGTGGTAAATAAAATAAATGCAGTCCTTGTTCTAGTGTAGAAGTTCATCTACCATTTAAGAGAGACATTAAACTAATCTCAAATGTGGTAGAAGGATAAAATGGAGTAGTGTCATCAAGTCTAAAGTGACAGGGAAGACCTCTTTAAGAAACTGACTTTTCACTCTTGATCTTAGCCAAAAGGCCAAGAAGCGATGAAGAAACTGACTTTTCAACTGAAAGTTCAATTTTGCGTTTTCAGCAAAGCTTTCAAAGCCACAGCAACCAGTAATTATTTTTGTAGGCATCTGAGTGAGTTGAGAAAATCAGATCCATTCAAGGAAATGAAAACAATTTGAAAAAGCTTCACTTCAAGGTAGAGATGAAAGTATATGACAAAAATTATGTAGATTAACGTCTCCAGCTTCATAACTTCCTACTTCACTATTTAAAATTTGATTTTATTTTTAAATCTTTCCTAGGTTATAATGTATACCTTCCTACATATTTCTGGTTAGCCAATTTCTATTACATGAACACATTATCTACAAAGTTTTCCCCTTTAGAAGAAAGAAAATCTTAGGATTCGGAACTTCTCAGTGTTCCATTTAATTCAACAAAATTCAAAGAACATTTATTAAGTTCCTACCATCAGTAAAATGCTAAGGACTGAAAGATGATAATGGCAAGGTTCCTTGTTTTAAGAAACCTACATTCTCGAAGCAAGGGTGGGGAAAGTCACAAAAACAATTACAATGCAAATGAGATTTTATATATTTAAAAAATTTAAAAAATGATACCATGAGAGACTAGATGCAAACTGAAAGGAAAGTTCTAGGAAGACCAGACAGTTGGTTTAGGCCATGGAGTATTTGAACAGTGATGGGACAAAGGAAAATCTAAGTGAGAGAAATAACACTAAGAGGGCAGGAATGTGTGTGCTACATGCCGTGAATACCAGGACCAATTTCCCAGTTCCTGGTTAAGATCTTGGAATTTCTAGGATACAGTAAATTAGGACAGAAAGTGAAAGGTTAAATTTCAGGAGATTTTATTCCAATAAGTTGTCATTCAAACAGTAAGAGTTAAGGGAAATAAAGATTAGTGAAGAGGCTTTCATGAAACCTATTGCATAGGATCCTAGTGAGGATTAAATGAGCCATTAAGTGTAAAATACCAGAGTGGATTTTGGATATTGGGACAGTCTTTTAATAACCATTCTACCACCCCCACCCCAACCAACATTGTCTATATACCATGCAATCTAGAATACCAACCAAAGTTCAGCTCAAAGGGCAGGGTCTGATAATTTTGAGCCAATTATGTTAATCCACCCCATTTTTTAACTCAGTAATTAATTTAGGCACCCAGGCTTTAACCCTATCTTTACATAACATTCCCTAGTGGCAGATATTTCTTCTGAAATTACCAGATGAATTAATTCCAATTAATTAGGCCTAAACTTCTTACTTTCTTATTTAAGAGTCAGTAGATGAACATTGACTAGTACGAATAGCTAGCCATAAGAGTGTGCATGCTGAATATTACGTGTACTTACTGACTTCTCTCTCTTGATGTGATTATTATTATTATTATTTTTTTAATTAGAGACAGAGTCTCACTGTGCACTCAGTAGAGTGCAGTAGTATCACAGCTCACAGCAACCTCCAGCTCTTGGGCTTAGGTGATTCTCTTGCCTCAGCCTCCTGAGTAGCTGGGAATACAGGCACCCGCCACAGCACCCAGGTATTTTTTTGTTGTTGCAGTTTGGCCCCCCGGCCAGGTTTGAACCCACTACCTTCATTATATAGGGTCGGCACTCTACTCACTGAGCCACATGCGCTGCCCATTATATGTTGTGTTATTTTTTATTTTTTTATTAAATTACAGCTGTATACATTAATGCATTTATGGGGTACAATGTGCTGGTTTTATATACAATTTGAAATACTTACAACAAACTGTTTAACAAATCTTTCACCGTACTTTCTTAATTATTGTGTTAAGACGTTTATACTCTACGCTTAATAGATTTGACATGTACCCTTGTAAAATGCACCACAGGTGTGATCCCACCAATTACCTTCCCTCCAATCATCCTCTTGCCTCTTCTCCCCTCCCCCTACTCTTCCACCTTCATCTTGGGCTGTAGTTGGGTTATAGCTTTCATATGGAAGTGTGGGTGATTATGTATTGGTTTCATAGTAGAGTTGAGTACATTGGATACTTTTCTTCTATTCTTGAGATACTTTAATAAGAAAAATATGTTCCAGCTCCGTCCATGTAAACATAAAAGTGGTAAAGTTTTCATCTTTTTTTAAGACTGCATAATATTGATATATTATATGTTTATGTGACACCCAAAGCTACCATAGACATCTCTTTTCCAGAGCCAACACAATCTCCGAATCTGAAGAAAAATTGGATTATGACAGATCTTAAACTAAGCTTATTTAGAATTATGAAACCATTACATAGTCTATATTCCAAATTGCTTTTTTTTTTTTTTTTGCCAGTTTCAGGTTTACTTTCTTTTGCTTTCAGCTAAATTTGACCAATACTAGCCCTTTATACTCAATAAATATTAGCTACTGTTATGATTAATGCTATATAAGTTTCTTAAGCACACATATTTCCATGTTTTCTCCTAATTCTACTCCTTCAAGCATAAAAAAGGCAAAAGCAAATACCAACATCTTTATGGGCAGTGATAGAGGAAATTTAATCAAAGATGTCGCTTGCTACTGAAACATTTATTCTTAGTTCTGAGAAGTTTCTAATGAAATAGAATATCAAGACTTGAAAATTGAGTTAATTTCATTCCCTATTTTGATATAATCTTTATTTTAAGAAATGTGAGAAATTATAGGACACTATACAACTGGGAGACTGGTGAAAACAAATTATTCTGATATCCCTTCATTTTACTCTGAACAATATTATATTCATATACTACCACATTATTTTAGCCATCTGTTTCAGGAAATAGTTTTCCATGTGGAAAAGTAGAACGAGACTCCACATCTTCAAGCAGAGCAGAAACAGAGGACTTTTTTCCTCATCTAGGAATCTGCTTCATGGGAAGAAAGAAGAAATGTTTTAAAAATTTTACAAGTAACTCCAAGCAATATTATTATGGGCAGCTTTATACTTGATCCCAACTGCATTACCTCACTCAAGTCAGAGGTCTGATAATCCAAGGGTAGGTCTCTTTATATTCTTTAGTGGAAACAATAAATACCAAACTGGCACATCAGCTACAGAAATTTCTTATAGAAACTTTGCAAACATTGTATTTGCCATTTTTGTAGCAATACAGATGATGTTTCTTATAGTAGTATATACTGCTGTGCTTTGAATGTCCTGTTCAAAAAGAACCCTTGTTGAAATTTAATTGTCAATGTAATCATATTGGAAGGTGAGGGATTTTTAACAAGTGATTAGGTCATGAGGCTTCTTCTTCATGAATGGATTCATGTCATTATCTGAAAGTGGCTCCTTACCTGTGAAGTAGTTTTCAGACAGAAGTGACAAATACCGATTCAATTTCCACTCTCTTACCAACTTCCATCATATGATGACTTCTGCCCTGTTCTGAAGCAGCAAGTTACCTTACCTCAGGCTTCCCAACCTCCAAACAATGAGGCAAATAAAATGAGCCCAATAAATCTCCTTTCTTTTCAAATTACCCAGTCTGCAATATTCTATTACAGCAGCACAAAAATGGGCTAAGACATAAATCTTAGTAAATTTACTTCAATAAAATCACAAGTTCTCCATTTCATTGTTTTCCCTTACAAAAGAGGAAAATCACTGAATGGCTTCTAGTTTTATAACATTTGACATTATGACTAGGCCCTGATCAAAGTGTAGAACCTCATACAAAATCTTAAAAATATTAAATTTCTATATCACAAGGAAAAACACACTATGTTTACCTCCCACACTTTAGCATTGTTTAAAAGACTATAACAGACTGTAACCAAACAAATATTTTTCTGGATCGTGAACTTTATCATCAGTGTATAGTAGAATCGGGATACAGCTGTAAGCCTGGGATATTGGTCACCAGTGCCTTTGGAAGATAGGAGAGAGATCCAGGAGGTGAAAGTCATTACTGAGATGAAGAGAGGTCTGATGGTCCACATGGTGGACTTACTTTAGATATGCATTATATGTCCTATGACTTGGGCATCTACTTACTGGCCAGAGTGTGTTTGCATTACAACCCATCCTGGACAAAGGGCCTATGAAATTAGTGTGAGCGTTCCAGATGTTTAAGAAAGAGGGAAGAGCCTAGTGAAGTCAGAGAAAAGTAGTAGATGAGGAAATAAAGGAGGGGTCTCTTTGTGGACATGGAGTTCAATGATGAATACAGTGTTTCTCATAAAACAGATACATTACTTTCTAGTTTCAGTGGATGTGACTCTAAGTGGCTTTAAAGCTAGCAGTAGAAAAACTACTTAACAATGCATCTGAACATCAGAGCTTCATTAACACTTTGAAACCTATGGTATGAAAACCTTTGTTTGCATTTGAAATTTATTTGTGTCATAGTAATGTTTAACATTATTTTTCCATTATAAGGAAAGGGAGAGCTTTTATTTAAATTGAATTTTATTTTTTATAAATTTCGAATGGCTTTATAACCATTTTCACAAATTGCATTTGTGAAGCAAGCTTAATTTTTCCCTTAAAAAATTCAGGTTTCAATGTCAGGAATATTCACATAAATTTAATATTTAAAATCATCTTTATTCATACTATCATACAAAGAATCATGCAAACAATTTTTTTCCATGAAATGTTTTACATATTCCTTCTAAATCCTCTTGGTTGATTGCTTTATGCTGAGGTGAAAAAACTGGAAAACACTGTTCTAACTGGGTTTCTAACTAAATTCACTCAATAAAGGGGGCAAAAGAAAAGACATTTTGATTCTAATGAGTCCACCTTCAATTCAGTTCCTGTAAATAGGATAGGGAGAAAGTAAGCTAGGTCTTATTCTCCAATTGTCTTTCCAACTTTACGTTATCAATTTCTTCCTCCTCCTTACCCCTGCTCTATGAAGGCAAATGGCCTAACATTTACTGACTGCTTCACCTTGTTCCCCTGCCCTCCAGCTTTTTTGTTGAATTGTCCAAGGAAAGCAAAAGGAAGCAATCTGGAGGCCTAAGAGAGAGATAGGATTTTTCTTCCTCCACTTACAGTTCAAGTGCCAGAATTCTAGTTCTTTTCTCCAGAAGTTTATCAGACTTCTATGAACTTGAGGTAACATATATTACTTTCTGAAGCCCTCAGAAATTCCCACTGTGGCTAATCCCTGGATGTTCTAACATCCCTTGTTGATTCCCTTGACTTCATCCATACTGCTGTAAATATTTCTCTATCAAATCATCTCCAAAATCCCTGCTGA
Source organism: Arctocebus calabarensis (assembly GCA_963573935.1). NCBI lineage: Eukaryota > Metazoa > Chordata > Mammalia > Primates > Lorisidae > Arctocebus > Arctocebus calabarensis. The sequence goes on along the minus strand of CAUYON010029008.1, from coordinate 32,117 downwards.
ATCTGTGCTTGTTTCCTGCCAGGACCTTGACTGACATAGTTGCCTGAATTCTCAGCCATCCTTATAATTAATATAAGTCTGTGAATGATAGTATCAATCAGAGTGTGTACAGGGAGTGAGTGAAGAGTAGTCCAACACAGTGATTTCCAAATACCTGTCATTGGCATATACGGGTGCCAATCTCTGAAAGAGCCCTCATTGTTACAGTATTAAATGAAAAATACATGATGGAACAATGTGTGGTGTATTCATAAACATAACTGATTGACACGAAGGGAAAAAACATGCCTTTATAATGTGGGAAATGGTAGAAAGGCTTGTGGATGGGTCCAGATTGTGAAGACTTTAAAATACTTAGCTAAGGAATTGTGTCTGTGTTCAACTGAAACTCAACTTTTATAGAGATTTTGAAGCACAAGAGCGATAAGATTGTATCTATTATCAACAGTGATAAGATTGTATCATTATAAAGCAATGTAGAGAACTGATTGTAACCAGACAGAACAACTGATCAGAGATGGAGGTCCACTGCAAAAATACTGAAATCGTTTTGTTGAGCAAGAAAGTGAATGGTCTTCTATGGCAGTGACAGAGGAGACACGAAGGAGAAGTCTTGAGAGGGTGTTGTTCACATTTGAAAATTCTTTCTGAAGAAGGATAAATAGGTCTTAATGGAGAGAAGAATCAAAGATTATTCTAAAGTTTCTCATTTTAGTGATTGGATGAAATCTTTTTACCTTTGGAATGGAATTAATAGAGATTTGGACTGATGCCAGTCATTGGGGACAAGGAAACAAAATGCACAGAACATTGGCTCAGGGGAAATTCTTAGAAATGTGTTTTTCAGTCCCAGATGACTGCCATTCCTCACACTCCTTAGGATCCTATGGATAAGCATATTAGATAATAGAATAGATAAGTAGTGAATGCTACGGTATTCACAAGACATCTCTCTCTCTCTCTCTCTCTCTCTCTCTCTCTCAGCAAGCAATAACAGCCTAAGGCTTATTTTATTTTATTGCGCCAGCATCTTGGAATTACGTTAACATTGACACATCTGAGAATTTATACAGAATGTAAAGAAAAAAAAAAAGTTCTGTCCACTAAAACAATGATCTTATGTTTTGACTAAATTATGTTTTATAGATATACAAGAATGTATACCCTTATCCATAGATTATTCTAGACCTATTGCATGGAGGCGCCATTGGGTCAAGCTCAGGAAAGAAAAGAACATTAAAAGAACAGCATGACTCATTTCTCCATAGCGTTTTATTCTCTAACTCTGTACTTGGAATCCTTTAATGATTTCTCACTGCTCACTGCCTGGAGGTGAGAGTTCTATGTATGTTTTTATTTTTCTTTTTTGGCTTCACTTTATCTCTTTGCTTTGTTTTCCAACATTTTTCTAAGGTACTTTATATAATATACTTATGGTTTGGTTTAAAAAAATTAATACTGATAAAATCATTAAAAAGCCTTCACGATTATTTCTTTGGTTTTCTTAATTCATGAGATTTAAAGGCAGACAGAGTTGGTTCAAATCCTACCAGAGACATCTTGATTGTATAATAAATGAGTTATTGGAAAACGTGGATTAAATTATGCAAAAGGAAGAATTTAAACAAGAAGTTTCTGCTTCCTTAAATAAATTCTAGCTCATTTCTGAGAATTGGAGATTTTTAACTTGATACCTCTTGGATTCCTTATTCAGAAACCACTTAAATACTTGAATTAATCCAATTGGAAGAGGATCCTCTGACTTTTATCATTTTTATATTTTTTCCACTACATGGACATCTGTTTTGATAAAAATCTATGGAAAAGGAACAATGACATTTATACTGAAATAAATTATCTTGAAAGTATATATAAACACACAAGCTACAGACATGCTCTGTAGTATTTGTGTGTATCTGTCTAGTACTAGTTAAGAACATGAAGATATTTGAACTACATAATTGAACTGAATTTATTTTTAAAATTCCATTTTCTTTTACAATCAATGATTTTTTTTAAATGTTCAAACCACACAGAAAAAAAAAAAACATGAATTGGGTCCTGCCTTTACCTTTCCATTAGAAGTTGGATTTCATGTATGAGAGCGATGTAATAAAGTCTGGATTTCTTTATTTTTATCCAACAGTTATCAGTATATTACTATATAAGTACCTGCCAGGAAGGACTTTTTTTTTCTATTTCAATAACTTTTTAAGTGTCTGTTGTTCCCATTTTCAAGTCTCCAAAACTTTTATGTGAATTCTTTCAGCACATTTTTTTCATTATTGCTCAACCTTCTTTTTTTCTGGATGGCTGAAGTTTCCAGACATATAACCTAAAATGTCCTAAGAGAGTTAATATATATTTTCAAAAAGCTAAGGAAATGGAAAGCAAAGAAAAACATGCACGCATATTATGAGTATATAGATATATAAACACATTTTTAATTTCTTTTAAAAGATAATAGAAGAATCTAATTTTCATTATTATTCTCACTTAGTAGCAAATATGGTGAAAAGGTAGCAAGAAACATTCTTGTTTTTAATCACTTCCAGACCTAATCTGAGTTCTTAGATTGGACTGGTCTGTTAATATCATTAATGTCAAGGAGTGTTTTCCCTAGAGCCTCCTAGCTTTTCAAAATAAACTGGCTGAAATAAGCAAAATAAGTGATTAAAACAAAATTCACGTTTTGTTGGAATGTAAAAATTCTTTCTGATATTGTTTTTTATCAGTTAAATGCCAAATTTTAAGTATGGAAGAAAGTTTTATAGGGAATATTCCATCAGACTTGAGAAAACACTTCACCTAAGGGGAGAAAGAGGTGTTTGAAGTGAAAATTGCTGTTCCTCGTATTTTTTCCCTTTATTCTTTGGAATAGTTTAGTGAATATTGTAATTTCCTAAGTCTGCATATCATAAAGCCAGACTTAAATAAAGCCAGTGGGTGACAGTTCCTCTTTCTTGTAATCTCAGAATATGGTATGCCTTCACCTTTCTTCTAGTTGATATAATTTTGGTATCTGTCTGTTTTCTTGATGCTATAGGAGGAAGTGAAAGTATTCAACGGAGCAGCAACATCCTGAATAGGGTATTGTTTGTACCCTGTTCCGTTTGAAGACCTTTTGTACTCCATGGCTAATTCTGCACGTCAAAAAATGCCAAAAGTTTTGAACAACACAAAATTAGTGAGGGAATTGTAGGGAAAAAGAGGACAGTAGAGATAATAATGAAGGAAATATTTAAAAAAAAATGTAGCAGGTTAAATATTCATCAATAGGAAACAATTGAGAAAATTTTCACAGAGGTTATCCCAAATAACAATATCATCGAAATGTTACATTTGGAGGTCATAAGAAGTTCTATAATTCCAAATAAGTAAAGAATGTCAAATTATACTATGAAAAATTTTGTTAGTCAAAATTGTAAATTTTGAGTTGTAACATTCTTAACTTTTTCTAGTTTACGTCAAGTTTTCTGTTTTTGGTGTTCTTAGTTGTAAAAAGCAGTGTTTATTTTATTTACTTAGTAATAAGACACAATTTAGTGTTCCTGTTTTCTAAGCAGAAAAATATCTGCAGTTCTGAATAATGAGAAATTACTAAAGTGAACACTAAGTTCTTCTCTAGCTTTCTGAAGTGATTTTAATTATTTTGTTTATAGATTTTAGCAGAAAGGAAAAAAAATGGAGTTTAATTTAATTTCAACAGAATGACTAATGCCTGTACAGCGTGCTTTAGGATCAATTTACCTTTTATTGCCTATGTTGGCTGCCACATTTTTTCTCATTCTGCTCTGTATTTTAGAGTTTAGAGCGCACTAAATCTAGCCCCTGAGTTCTAGTAGTCCACATATTTTCATCTTTAAATCTAGCTATATGTTTTTTAATGTTATAATCTCCCCAGGTATATAACCAAAGAACATTAACTGTGACTATTAATCTGATATCCAAATAATAAGATATTGGAAGGACTTCTGACACAGAATTAAGAGAAATGTTCACTTGAAACTTCCAATAGAAAAAAAATCTGTTTTGAGAAAGGCAGGATATTTTGGAAACAGCCATGAGACCCGTTACTGTGTTAAATTGTATATGTATGGCACATTGTTTGGAAGGTAATCCAGAAAACAAAACCTGCTTCAGACATCATGCACAATAAATGGCTTAGTTAAATATTGAGACCCTGCCAAGTTTGCTTTCTAATTCTCAAAACCTCTCTTCTTCCCTCCCTTTCTTCCTTTCTTCCATTCTATCTGCCTTATGTACAGTCATCTGTTTTTATCTGTGCTCAGAATAAGCATGATACAAATATTCTCACACGTAAGGAGTTGGAAAAAAAGGAATTTAATAATATTTACTGTCGTGTAGGAACTCCAAGCAGCAACAAATATATATTGGCTTTATTTTGTAATGTTTGTTACAAAATTACCTCTAATGTGACTAAACTGATCCAATTTCTATCACAGAATAGTCTTGCCCTGTCCTTCCTCAACTGATTTGTGTCTAATGTTTCTTGCATCTGGAATCATAGTTTTCCTTTCTGCTTCCCATGAATCACTTCCTTCTTGGCTACAATATCCACATCAAATTCCACTTAATTCAAATACTTACAAAGCTTGCATTTGGATTGTTAATTTGTCATTTATTATGTACTGATTTTTACTTTTTTGTCATTCAAATGTTTCATGACATGAGCCCACTGAATCCATCACCAAGCTAGGCATATGTCTACCTCTAGGAACCAGGAAGGATCTTTTCAAACATTCTCTATGAAAAGGACAAACCATAGGTCAATTTCATTTTCATGTGTATGTATACATTTTAAGTCTGACCTGACCTTTTTGAATAGGAAGACTGAATATCACGAAAAATTCTTTTAATGTGACACAACACACCACCACCTGGTTAATGAAAGTATATTTAATGCATATAATTCCTTCTACAGTGTCTTCCAAGATGTGGGATTCAATATGACAGACTGGAAAGAATGTAAACTTTCTTAGATGGTGAGACATTTTTCACTGAGTTCCTAAAGGAGAGGGTCTTCAGTCTTTGTACCTGTGGTTCCTAAATCATATGATCATTGTTCAGTTAGTGCATATTGAGGTCAACAAAATTTTGGTATCAGATAGACCTGGAGATGTTAATCCCAGTGTTGATTTTAACTTTATCTCAGGCAAGTGACTTAACTTTCCTGGGTCCATTTCTTTATCTATAAAGCTTAGATAGTTATATTCAATGTGAAAGTCCAGATAGTGGCGAGGAATTCAGCTCTTCTGACTGACTTTCCTTCCCTGAAGACTGTCCATTTTCTGGTTTCCATGCCTGGACTCAATTCCTTTAACTTACCCTGAAAGGGCCACTGAACTTTACCACCTGTCCTGATTTCTAGAGAAACATCTTTTTTGCTTTGTTTTGCTGTCCAAGGAATGTCATTTGTATCTTTATGCAGCGATTGTTTGATTCTGCATTAGACTAATTTTTAAGATGTCTGTTTCTTTCACAATGGAAAATTCTTCAAGGAAATTGCTATTTCTAATCTTCTTTGTATGTTTTGTATGGAGTACCCATTTTAGGTAATCCATGAAGTTTTCCTAAATGTTTTAAACAATATAGAAAACACTGTGAGGTAAGTTTGTGGTATGGGAAGAACCATTTCAAAAACATTATCAGGATCTCCATCTACTCTTTTACTGATTAAAAAATTGAACCATCCGGGCAGGGTTCCTCTTCTGTAACAGTCTTCAGGGAAGGAAAGACAGAAGAGTTGAATTCCTCACCATTGTCTGAACTTAATTTACAATGACTGTGTAACTATCTAACATTCTGGGAAGGGGAGGCAAGTAAGTTTGTGACTGGCCTGAACAAGAGGGAGCCCCCATCTCTAAAATAAAATCCCTGGTTAGCCAGGAATGGTGGCAGGCACTAATAGTCCCAGCTACTTTGGAAGATGAGGCAAGAGGATCTCTTGAACCCAAGAGTTTGAGATTGCTCCGTGAGCCATGGTGCTAACGCACTCTCCCCAGGTGACAGAGTGAGATTCATTCTCAAAAAAAAAAAAAAAAGAATCCAAGTATTTGAAAGACAAGAACAGAAACAAGAATCACTAAACTTTGCTAAAATGTTATAAAACGAATTGAGCATTTTCATTTTAGTCATATCTGTAAATTTCTATAAACTGTAAAACATAAGGTTTTACATAGTTTATACTGCTGCTGATGTCTCTTCTGATTCCTGGCTTAGATAGTTTTGGTTTTAAACTGGGTGTATTTTCTGAAGCTTGAAGCTTTTCATCGTCTCCTTAGGAGTCGCAGCAGCACGTGTCATTAATGCGAGGAGTTGGGTAATATCCTTGCTGTCATTCTTAATTCAGCAGAATAGATACCAGCACGGGGATCTGCCTGAGGCATAGCTTGTTGAAAAAAAGTATCTATTGAATGAAAGAGGATTGATGTCAGAAAAGCAGAAACAGTACAGGAATATATAAAAGGATCAATTTAATGAATATAATAAGGATATTGAGGAAAACAATAATGCATAACAAAAGTAAACTATAAAAAGTTATTGTAATTAAAAAATGTAAATAAAGCACAACTAGAAGTAAACCTTATGTTTTCACAAATTCACAACCAAGTAGTAAAGCGGTATTAACAAATGAAAATCATCCTTGTATTTTGTTCAAAAATCATAAGAGGTATGAGTTAGCGAAAATTGCTAATGGGTGGAAATAGTCAAAGACAGTTCAAGTTACAGTGCTCTGCACAGAGAGATTCCACTTATGGCTTTTCACTGGTGGTGTCTGTAGCGTTTGTGTGTGTAGCGGGGATCACTTATCGTACTTGTATGCTTTTATACTTTATGCTGAATGTTTCATTTTTATTCTATTAAAGGTTTAATATTCTCTTACTCGTATTTTTTTTTTCATTTTAACTTTTATGAAGCATTTTGAGATAACTTACAGAAATTCCTGAGCCCAGGGTAATGTGATCACTCTTTCTATAGAGAGAAGGGAGTGGAAGGGAAAAATCATTATAAAAGAGCAAGGCAGCTAAGTAGAAAGAATCTGGTAATCACATAAGAAGAGAGAAATTGTGGAACTGCAAGTAAGAGGAAAAAAGGGAAGTGGTCAGGATAAAACGGGACTTCTTCATCTGTTTCCTCCTGTTTTGTAAAGTTTAAAACTTCTTTTAAAGATGGGACACAGCACCTCAACACCGGGTGGATGAAAAGCAAAAATCTTCGTTACAGCTCCAAATGAGACAAAGCTGCCAGGCAGAGCTACCAAGGGGCTCACACCCTGGGACAGAAGACCCCATGCTGGAGCTGTAGGGAGCAGCTAATGTGTGGCAAACAGGGCAGAGTTAGCTAGGGCTCTTCTGCCATGGATTAGGTAATTGAATTTTTTTTTTTTTTGAGATAGAGCCTCAAGCTGTCGCCCTAGGTAGAGTGCTGTGGCATCACAGCTCACAGCAACCTCCAAATCCTGAGCTCAAGTGAAACTCCTGCCCCTGCCTCCCAAGAGCTGGGACTACAGGCGCCCGCCACAACACCCGGCCATTTTTTGGTTGCTGCTGGATTCGAACCCACCAGCTCAGGTGTACGTGGCTGGCGCCTTAGCCCATTGAGTCACAGGCGCTGAGCCGTAATTGAATAATTTTATAGATTCAAAGGGATAGGGACTCTCTCTAGTTGTCTGATACTGGCACAGGGAGATTAGGACAGGTGGATGGTGGTGTATCGTGGTGCGGAGTGTGAGAACTCACTAAAGGAGTTAGTGGTGTGCACTTCATTGGCTGTTCAATAAGGGGAACTGATCAGACTCCAAACAGGATAAAAATCGCACACACACACAAAGTAAAAGAGACCTGAATAAACTATAAATAAAGCAAAGAACAGAGAAAACAATGGAAAAGGAAAAAAAAAACTAGATTATCTCTTAAACAGAAGGTCCTTTACAAGGTTATTTTCTTCTTTTAACCTGCAGAGCCATGACTACCCTATTTGCTCATACTCTTTCTTCCTGGGCTTTTGTTGTCACATAGGACAGTTTAATTCAGTGAGCATCAAATCTTGGCCCACAATCATCTATTACTCCTACTGCATTTTATTTGGATTTACATTTACTTCACAATTTATAATAGTGATGGACTAGGTCAGTCTTGGGGTCTGTTCATCACACCACATGTCTATCTATCAATAAGCTGTGTAATATGTGAATCATGATTTAAAATAAACATCATAATAATCCCCACCAAACCCTACCAGTTCTCTATGTCTGCTTATTACACACAGAACCATCAACAGCTGGTAAACAATAAAAAATAGGTACAAATTTCTCTGGGCACGGTGTCTCATGCCTGTAATCCTAGCACTTTGGGAGGCCCAAGGCAGGTGGATTGCTTGAGCTCAGGAGTTTGAGACCAGCCTGAGCAAAAGCGAGATCCCGTCTCTAAAAATTAGCTGGGCATTGTGACGGGTGCCTGAGGTTCCAGCTACCTGGGAGGCTGAGGTAAGAGGATCTCCTGAGGTTATGAGTTTGAGGTTGCTGTGAGCTATGATGCCACATCTCTCTACTGAGGGCTCTGTTTCAACAAAATAGATATATGTTTACAAATGTTGCTTTTATTCTGTAATTCCCCAGTATTTGATGAGAGAAACAAAACAGTCTGGATGTCGTTGTGAAAAGAGGCAGAATGACAAGATAGAATATGTCTGCGTACACACAAGATTTACTTAAAAGACTTCAGTCTCTTTGATTCACTCTATCTCTGGGTTCCGCTGAGCACACAATAACTCCTCTTGGATATCAAGTAGGCATCTCAAGCTGAGTTTGTCTAAAACTTAGAAACCTGATTTTTATTCCCTTCCAAATGTGAAAAGGAAAAAACAAAATGACTTCTTTCCAGCATCTATCCCACCATCCAAGGGTATCATAGATTTTTAATTGCTTAAAAAACAAACAAACAAAGAAACGAACCCTAAAAGTTCTCTAGGGTTTGAGCACAACTTACCTAAAAAAGTTCTTCAGGGTTGATCACAACTTACCAATAGATGAACATGTGGTAAGTTGTGATCATATTTAAACCACAATTTAAAATAAGCGTTATAATAAAAGATACCATGGATAAGGTTGGTTTGTCGGCTAGGACTTGATGTTCACATAATTCACCTGACTTATAATAAGGTGAAAATATTGAGAGAAAGTGTGAAGAAGGTAAAAGAAAATAACCATTCAAAGAATACCAAGAATCCAATTATTGATCCTTGAGGCCTTTACTAGACACTCTCATTCAAATCACAATACCCTCGCTGAACTTCTGTGATAGTCATCTGAACTATTTTCCCTGAAACCAGACACACTCCCCAGTCAAAGAGCAAGCTTTAAACTAGAAATCTGATCATACCGCTTTTCTGCTCAAACTCTGAGAGAAGGAAAAATTTACAAAGACTTACCGGGCCATGTGGCACGTGGGCGCATCTCCTGCCTCCCTGGCTTTACCCCCCACTCTTCCGTAGCCGTTCTACCATAGAGTCTGGAACATAATTACGAAAGACAATTCCGAGTGCCATGATTCTAAATGTTGAAATCCTACAAGATCAAAATCCCTAAATCTAAATACAGAACGTCTAAGATTCCTCACATTAAAAATCCCCAAATTACAATCTTGAAATATTAAAATGCTGAATGTTGAAAACCTAAAAGCCAAGTTCTGGGGAAGGGATTAGTCCATTTTTAGTTGTATGCAGGATAGTGTATCCTGTTAGTAGCATTATGTCAGGTGGGGCTCTTACCTTGTTACTGTCTTTATTTGGAAATTAAATATCATTTAGGGAGATGCCTCTGGATGCCAAATTAACAAGGGGTGGACTTGTGACCTTAATTTAGGTGTCAATTGAATTAAGGGATGCCAGGAAAGCTGCAGAAACATTATTTCAAGTGTATCTGTGAGGGTGTTTCCAAAGGAGATTAGTGTGTGAATCTGAGTGGACGAGGTGGGGAGTACCTTCCCTCCACATTGGCAGGCACCTTCCCTCCACATTGGCTGGCACCACTATGGGCCTAGAAAGAGCCAATACAGAACGTGGATTGGTGTCTCTCTGAGAGCGGGCACAGACTTTTCTGTTGACTTGGGCATCAGAAATTTGACTCCATGAAATATGTTAATACAATCCTGACTTTGGGTGTAAGTATTGTGTGTGTACATGAGGTTAAAACTTCTTCTGTACATGAAGAGATTCTCTTTTTGTACATCTGCACGTGCGAAAGATAAAATTTCTTGAGATCTTGTTTTTGGGGGCAGCTGCATAGGCAGTGGTGACAACACCACACTTTTTGATCAATCTTGTCAAGAAACTTAGGTCGTCTGGCACAATATTTTAGATGATTGCAGTCAGATAGCTGGGTGTATATTTTTGCTTAACATAGTAATATGCACTTACATATTTTGCTTTTTGATTTCTTTATGAATATGGTTCCTCTGCTCATAACTGTTATATTTGTGCAGCTGCAAAAATATGTGTGTTAATCTTGCCCATTTTATCGTGAGAAGTGGCCTAGGAGACATTATGTTACATTTGTATATATTTCCCAAATAAATACCCTTTAAAAACTGTGATAAACATATTTTATAGTTTTAACTACTTTTTTCCAGAATTCAGGATTTCACTCTTTTGGGATTTCAACATTTGGGATATGACATTTAAGATTGTGCCTTTTGGGGATGTTTCCTGTGGCTCAAAGGAGTAGGGCGCTGGCCCCATACACCAGAGGTGGAGGGTTCAAACCCAGCCCCGGCCAAAAAAAAAAAAAACAATAAATAAAATAAGTTTGTGCCTTTTGGGATCACGTGTGGGGATTATGATTGATTCACCTGAGGCAGGAGGCCCCTTGACTTCCTTGAACATATGATTTGCGGCATTCCCCTGCCTCAGGGGCTTTGCACTGACTGTTCTTTTATCTAAAATGTTCTTAGACATCTCTATAGCACACTTTTTCCTAAGGATCTCTGCTCAGATGTCACTTGATTGATGTGGCCTTCCATGACCACCTTATTTAAAATAACATCTACCATCTCTCAGCACTTTCTGACCCTTACCCCCATTAATTCATGTACATAGCACAGTCATTACCACCCAATATATTACGTATTAGCTTTATTGATTTATTGACTTAATTTCTGTCTCATGAAAATATAAGTTCTTTATTCAGTAATATATAAGTTCTACAAAGTTAGGGACTTTGTCTTCTTTGGAAACAACAAAGCATGTCCTATTTTAACAATTTATTGCCTGTAAAAATACAGAAAATGAAATAGAGTAAGGGAAAGATGTTTCTTAAGAAGAAATTCGTCTTGATTTTTCTATTCAAATATGTGCAGGGGGTGGCACCTGTGGCTCAAGGAGTAGGGTGCCAGCCCCATATACTGGAGGTGGTGGGTTCAAACCTGGCCCCAGCCAAAAAAAAAACAAAAACAAAAAGCAAATATGTGTAGGAATCAGTAAGAACAGGGATGCGGTAGTTAATGGCTGTCCTTGTACATACGATCCATTGAGCAGTCCTGGGTGTTGTGCATTCAAGGCGAAGCAGGTTGCTGCGCAGACAAGCTACACGGGTGCTGAAGGAGCACATCATAACCTCAGTCATCTGCTTTATTTAAAATAAGGCACAACATAAACCCTTGCTACTTTGTTTTTTCCTTGTTTTCATGTAATCCAGTTTGTTTTTATTCTAATTTGCATAGAAAATGAGGAAACTTACATTGCTGAGAATCATAAGATGTATGAGTGTTTATCAGCACCCATGCTTCCTGTCGCCTGTTCCCTCAAAGGTTAATTTTATATGTCAAAAGGACTGGGCCGTGGTGTTTCCAGATCAGTGGTCCAATGTTAGTCTGGGTGTTTGGGTGAAGGTGTTTCAGATGAGATTAAACTTTAAGTTAGTAGATGGATGAAAGTAGATGCCCTCTCTAATGTGAGTGAGCCTCATTCACTAGTTGACTTTTTCATTAAAAACAAAAAAAATGACCTTTTTCATGTAAGAGATAATTTCTCCTGCCTGACGGCCTGCAACCCAGGCATGGACTTTTTCCTGACCTTGGACTCAACCTGAAACATTGGCTTGTTCTGTATTTTGAGCCTGCCAGCCTTTGGACTAGGATAGTACTATGCTATCAGCAATCCTGGGTCTTTGGCTTGCTGACTCACACTGAATATCTTGGGACTTGCCAGCTTCGTAACTGCATGAACAAATTCCTTATTATAATCTTTCAATGCAAACATAAATCACACACACACACACACACACACACACACACACACACACACATATATGAGACACAGATGAATCTTATGCATTGTTTCTTTGGAGAACCACAACAGTTACACTTCCTGTCAAGGTAAGAAAAGACACGATAAACCTCCCTTATCCCAGGCCAATTTTGAGAAGATTTTATGAAAATCATACCTACGCTGCATAGTAGATGTGAGAGATTTGGTAAAATCTTTAAAACTATTCTTCCTTTTAGACGGAGAGCTCCTTTTACACCAGCAGAGCAAGATGTGCAAATTCATGTTTCTATAACAAAGTGCCTAGCAGAGAAGCAGCAGAGAAGTTGCTGAACCAACCATGAATCTCCTTGATGTTTAAAAGAGAGTAAAATGGGAAGACATGGGTAGAGCAGGAGAGGAAGGTTGTATTGAGTGCTCTGATCTCTTGTAGTTTCAGTTTTTTTTTTTTTATTTGCCTTTCCATGTATTTTATTATTCTTCATTACATTATTTCTCCCCCCCAGCCCCCAGTGGTAAGACAGAATTTATTTACAGAAGAGAATACAGAAAACACTAAAGCTCCTGGTAGAGGGAGAGAATTCAAGTTGGGAGAGAGAAGCTCTCTCCGTTTCTCTCCCCGTCTTTCCCAGTCTCCTCCTTTAGGCCTTTAGTCTCAGGGTGTATGGGTGTATAGGTTCCTTGGCCAGGAAACGAATGAATACAGTCCCTTCTGCCAGGGGCAAGGTGAATGAATGTATCAATGAATAGATACAGTCCATTCATGGAAATGAGGCCTAGGAAATTCACATGAAATTGACCTAGGCATAGGAGATGGGGGTTCCACATTTAGTTCTAAGTGTAAAATGAAGGAGACACCAAGGCATAGGTGTCTCCTCGGCAGTTGTCCAGCCTTTTTGGCTATTGGAACCTCTGGTGGGGAGTTGGGGGTCCCCCTCCTTGCCTGTCATCCAGCCCACTGGCTCTTCAGCTGGCTGCCGCAGCACCAACACCGCCAAGGAGGAGGAGCTCCGCTGAGCTGGTTAGGGCACCAAATGTCCTGCATCAATTCTCCCTCTCCAAGTAGAAACTCTAACTGCTGTTAGGGATAAGGAGCGGAGACTTGATCTAACTGCTTCCTGCTGAATAGGGCGATGATAGAAGGGGGCAGTTAGGGTTTCTCCGGAGGGAGAGTGGTACAGGGGTTCATGGACTGGAACCATCTTTATTGTGTGTGGCTTGATGACATTTCTGGAAAACGTAAATCTGATTAGTGTAATCAGTAATAGGCAAAGGTAGAACAGCGTCAGGTCAGTAGCACTTATTCAGTGATGCCAAAAGAAAACCATATTAGGATTTTCTTGCTGTTTCCTAAATAATAACTTCGAACTTTCTTTTGGCTCACAAGTGTAGGTGGTCTGTGGTTGGCTGTCTTTATTGCCTGCCTCCGTAGAAGATGGAGGGTTCCAGGACTTTACTCGTGAATGATGTATGCAAAAATAAATGATTTTTTAAAAAGACTTTGTAAATATGGAATACAAGGTCAGTTAAAATGGCATAACTTAGTTGGTGCAGTCTACTAAGCTCGTTGTTAGCACAGCTTCGTTACAAGGCCTTGGGCAGTGTGGCCTGTGAAGTGCAATCCTACGTGCTCACCGTGTGCCTGGCACTGGGGCAGGTGTTTTACATGTTATCAAAATTTATCACTATTTTACCAAATCCTTTCATAAACCCCATGAAGATACTATTACTAGCCCTATTTAACACCTGAAAGGCCGTATAACTATAAAATGGTGGTGGGTAATCCCACCCAGGGCCCAGGCAGGTCCACCTGCATTGCTGGCATGCTACCACCTCCCACTTGGAAACACTGAGCCACCAGGCTGTCTCTGTTACTAAAGAGTAGAAACTGCTGGTCCAAAATGAATCTAGTTAGCCTCTCACAAACTCTTACTGAAATAATGTCATATAGCATTCAGAAAAGGAAGATAATCACTTTTAGTATGCTGGAAAAAAAAAAAAAAAGAATGATAGATCACCTAATGCTGGAAATGGGGAGGAAGTGATATCAATAACAACACCAGCAGATCCGGGTGCAGAAAATCCTGGGCAGATTTACATTGAGGGCATAATCTGACTTCGCTTTCACCAGAAGCCACCTAAGACTCAAACTGAAAATGGGTCAAACGTTCTTCTCCCCACTTGGTATTACTCTATTAAGTGGGAAGATAACTTTTTTCTGACGTTTCTTCTCTTAGTCACAGCCCTAACTACACATATGGGTTGTTCTCTCATTCAGGCAGGGACTGCCCCCTGGAGAACAGTAAAATTAGAAATTAGGCAAGACTCATTGGTGGGAGACACTAGAAAAGCCCTGATAACCAGACATAGTATAAATAATAGTTTTTGAAGATTTATGATTCTAAATACTAGAAAAGAAAACATCCAAGTAGATATAAGTTGCCATCTCAGGAGAGCAGTAGAAGTGCACTGATTAAAACTCTTCTAGAGTGGGTGGTACCTGTGACTCAGTGAATAGGGTGCTGGTACCCATGTACCCAGGGTGGCAAGTTCAAGCCCAGCCTTGGCCAAACTGCAACAACAAAATAAAAAAAAAAAAACTCTTCTAGAAACAGAATAAATTAGGAGCTATACTTCAACGAACCCTTCAATGGTGAATTGTAGAGAAGGATTAAATCAACACATAAGATTTCGAACCAGAACAACGGCTTCACTGCTTATAACAAAAATGGACAAAGATGTTGTCCAATTCAAAGATTGCTAAGGAAAAACAAACCAAAATGGAAGTATGAAAAAAAAACCCAAAACTTCAGTCCAAGGAAAGCAACCAGAAGACCCAGAATAAGATCATTTCTCTGAAACCAACCAAATGGGTAGCATGCAGAAGAAAATGTCCAGAAACTGGTGTCCCTCACAGAGGTCGAGAAGAGAGTGCCTCTCCCACATAGGAGCAGAAGTGACAAAGACTGAACAGTCGGAGATGACGGGACAACAGGAGTGGGGAAAGGAACGACTGAGACAAAAGGAGATGTCAATGAGATAAGAAATGCTTCCGACAGAACTAAAAGGAAGACAGGAGACACACACGCACAGGATTAGAGTCCTCAGTGTAGGGAAAATCAGTGCTCCAGAAAACCGAATGAGTGATGGGATGCAAAATTTGAAATGTTTTTTTAAAATGTAAAAATGGACATTTTTAGAAGGTAAAAAAAAGGAGAGATGAATAGTTTAGAAGTGGCAGTTGGGAGCAAGTAGGGTATCGGTCCCCAGCCTGGTTCTGAGAGGTGCAGGGTGGGAGAAGAAAAGTATTCATCTTCCCCTTTGTATGGTTACAGAAAAACACTGTCCTGAACAGACAGGGAGATTTCAGTTAAAGCAGCAAGTAAAGAGAAAGTTCAGAGGACAGATTGAAAATATTAGGGAGTCTGCTTTTCCCTCTCCGAGATAATCCCTTCATACTATCTTATCAAACCTCCTACACCCTGCCTTCCATCGGCTCACACTGCAGTGGGGAGACCAGAAACTGCCAGCCTCCTTCTCCACCTCTGCTCGTGAGATGGAAAACCCCATCCCCCACCCACGGAAGCCACTCCTCCCTGGGTGCACAAGACCCCTGTCCCTTCTCCTCTTCTTACGAACTTCATTCTGGCCCTCCACCCTCTCATCACTTGTCTTTTCCTCTCTGCAAGATCATTCCGAACACCAGAAAAGCATACTCCAAGAAAGAATATCTCACTTCTAAAAACACCCACCCTTGAAACAGCATCTCACGTTGGCTATGAGCCCGTTTATTCTGTCCTCGCACACTTAGCCTTCTCAAACACGTTGTCAGCACATGCCATTTCCACTTTCTCACTTTCAGTCCACTCTTCACTCCCCTTTAGTCTGGTTTCTGTCCTCGTCACTCACAAGCTCTACCTTGATTTCCTGTCCTTGCCGCAAGCACCTGCACTGCTCTCCCCAGCCTCCTCCTTCTCAACACGGCTGCCCACTGTGTGTCTACACAGCAGACCAGAGCTGCCAGCAAACCACTGCCTTCTCCTGCCCCAAGCGTATGACTCAGCTGATAAGTGACAGGGTCCCATTGTGTAGGGGCACCCTCTCTGGCTTCTAGAGTCTTCCCAGTAGAGTCAGCCTCAGTGGTCCACACTGGCAGCTGGTTAGATAACACACCTTCTGGCAGCTGTCTTTGTCTTCTCATGGTACCTCACACTCCCTACTTTTTCCTCTTAGATAAACAACTCCTTCTTGAATCTTTGTTTCTGAGTTTGCTTTTAAAGGAATCCAAACTAAGACAATCTCTAACACATTTCCCTGCCTCCCATGACATGCCAGCCAGCAGCATGCGGTCCAGATGATCAGGCCTCTCTCTGGGCTTTTGGGATGCCACGCTAGTTTTCCCTCTATCTCACCAGTGAACCTTCTCCAGCCTACCCTGTCTTATGGGAGTGTCTCAGGCTTTCATTCCCATCTCTGGTCTTCATTTCCTACTTCCTTTTTCTATCTCTTCCATTTGACTCAAGTTTGTAACTCCAGTCAAGCCTCTCTTTGGAATTCCAGACTCATTCTAGACATTAACACAGGATGAATCTTCACTCTACATTGAGTTTATCCCCCTCGTGTTTGGTGGTACATCGGACACTATGCACACTCTCTAAATGCATCATCTCATTTGATCCTTACAACAATGATCCAAGGTACTAATTCTACTTTTAAAGGCAAGGAAAGCAAGGATCAAAGTGCTTAGGGGCTCGTTGGGTTTATGCAGCCTGGTGAGCAGCAGTGCCAGGATGTGAAGAGAATCTTTCTGACTCTGAGGTTCACACTCTTATCCTCCAGGCCATTCCACTTCCTGTATTCCTGCTTCCTTTGAGCAATGGGCACATAGGTTTTATAGAATAATAAACTGTCAAAACTGGAAGAGAACATAATGTTTCTCCAATTCGGCTCTCTCATTTTACAGTTGTCCAAAAAGCACCAATAATCTTCCTGAGATTTATTTCGATATCTGCTTATATTTATGGTGAGTGGTTACTTTTATGCTTTATGTTCAGGCAGCAAATGGTGCTAAGGTTCTTTCTTTTTCCCCAGGGTTGTATTTTCAGCCCTGGAGGCACTCTCTGCATAAATGTTGATGGCACACAACTTCCCGATTCCCTTGATGCTGGCATGCCTCTAGAGAGCTTTGAGGGGTCACATGTCATTTCTCTTGGAGACGTTCTTGGATGGGGTGATTTTCCAATTGCACAAGCCAATGACTGGAATTTTAACCACAGGAGCCTGTGAACTTATCTCTATTAAGTACCTACCCATTTCCATTAAGGCTATTTATTTGCTGTATCCAGAGCAACTAAACCCAAGACTCTGTCTATGCCAAAGACATGAATAAAAAGTTTTTTAAAAATGTAGCTGTCCAGATGTTCCTTGGCAATGACAAACATCCAGACATTTGGAGACATCTGGATGACTGACTGACTCTTTCAGTTTTCATCTGGAAGATGAAGAGTGTGCAGACACAGCATGATTACCTGCTGGATGATAATAAACAAATCTCTGACAATGGCCACAGGATTGCAAACATCTGGGTGGAAAGCTGAAAAATCCAGCTAACCATCCAAATGTTTGGCATCATTTAAACAAAACATTGGACAGCTGGAGATGGGTAAAGTCCAAAAGAAGAGGCAAGAGGTCCCCAAAGCAAATACTGCCTACATGAAAAACTAGTTTATGTTCTACTTAAATGGGTTAGGAATGGTAAATTTTTTATTATAATCCACATTCTGGAATCTCTCTCCTCTACACTGGGGTTTCCAAACCTACTGAAGTCACAGAACCTCCAGAATTATATGATCAGGATCCGATCTGCTTACTTAATACAGGAATCCTTAGGCATTACAACAAAACTGCAAAGTCTTGCCTTTGTGTGGTTTCTCCATCTACCTAAAAAGACGTAAAATACATCTGTGGCTTAAGGACTTGAGAATGAAAAAAGGTGGTGCTTACTTCACCATCAGGGGCGGGAAGAGGGGGGTGCCCTGGAAACCATAGCATTTGCCTTGAAGCCTGAGAATGGTGGAAGGAAAATGAAACATTTCAGGCTGCTGGTTCAAGGTCACTAAAGTATATGTTGAATGAGGCAATGAAACAAAGGCACATGTCCCCTAAATGTAAACTTAGTGATATGCTTTAATTGATGAAAGATAAAAAACATTCTACACATGAGTAAATAAGTGCTGAGGTTGGGGCTGAAAGGACTATCATCCTTAAGGGTAAATTATCTTGTTGTTAGTGGCAGAAATGGCTCTTAGCATGCCCATGGCAGCTACAGGAATACAAACCACGGCAGCAGCACACGGGGTATGCGTGGCTTAAAGGACTGGCTGCAGGAGCTCAGCACCTGCTGTGGAGGGGGCAGAGCACAGGAGAATCAGCAGGTACAAGTGAACAAAGCTACACAGAGGCTGGGAATCAAACGTGCTTCTGTCACCAGAACCTGTGGTTTTTCCTTTTGCCACTAGGTTCTAGGAAGACAAAGATTTTTGAGCCAAAGAACATTTGAGGCATCTTGATGTTGTTTTTCATTGTGCTATGTTAAGGAAAACGTAATAAAACTTCTACCTCTAAGCTGTTGTACTTGTGATATTTGCTTTCTGGCCATTTTCCTTGACATTATCTGGGAACAAATGCTTTGCCAGAGCATGAGGAGGAGAGTGAAATTTGCAGACCAAAAAAGGAAAAAGACGTTGGACTCAGAAATAACATTCGCACAAAACGTGGAAAACAACAACCAATAATTGTACAGACAACCCGAAGCTGAACTTCACTTGCCAAATAGCCCTCGAGTCCCTTGCAAATTTAAAAACTATTGTGCAAAGCCAAGATGCTTTCCTCAGAAAATGACTGTCTCTTGATCAGCCACCTAAAGAGACAAGGAAAAAGAAATCTATTCCAAAGGCCCCCTTAGATTGTGTAAACAGCCAAGGTCTGTCTATTCACTAGGGCCTTTATTCTATTGTACTAACAACATTTAAAACCAGATGCTGGCTCTCCCTGCCTCTTTGCTGGAAGAATTACCGTCAACATGCATTGTTTCTGAGGGAAACTTAAGGCGAGACAGTCTCCAAGTCCTGTAATTAAAATGAGTTTAAAAAAAAAAAAAAGCTATACAAAATTCTTGGCATTAACACTTTTATTACAAAGACACCCCTGAGGTTACAAAGTAATAACTTAGAAGTAATCAAAATACCCACAAAAATATGTGTTTTCTAAGTAAGTTTTGTGACCTTGAGCAAATTACTTCTGTATTCTGAGGTTCATGTTTCTCCTCTGTAAATGGAAAGGTTTATAATTTCATTATCCACAAGGTCCTACTTGAATTTTTTTCTTTTATTGTTGAGGATTCATTGAGCATACACAGAACCAGGTTACACTGATTGCTTTTGTTAGATAAGGACCCTCTTATACTTGTGTCCCACCCCCAAAAGGTGTACCACACCCTCTGTCCCCCCAACCCTTCCCTCCTCCCCTTTCTCAACTCTCCCCATCCCCCTCCCCCACCATGTACTAGGACCTTAATTGTTCTCATATCAGAATTTAAGTACATAGGATTCTTGTTTCTCCATTCTTGTGCTGCTTTTCTAAGAATAATATGTTCCACATCCATCCAGATTAATACAAAGGATGTACAGTCTCCATCTTTTTAAATGGCTAAATAGTATTCCTTGGTGTACATATACCACAGCTTATTAATCTATTCCTGGGTTAGTGGGCATTTAGGCTGTTTCCACACTTTAGCGATTGTAAATTGAGCTGCAATAAACAGTCTAGTGCAAGTGTCTCTGTGGTAAAAGGATATTTTTCTTCTGGGTAGATGCCTAGCTACGGGATTGCAGGATCAAATGGGGGGGTCTAGCTGGAGTTCTTTGAGGGTTCTCCACACTGCCTGACAAAAAGGTTGTATCAGTTTGCAGTCCCACCAGCAGTGTAAAAGTGTTCCCTTCTCTCCACATCCACGCCAGCATCTGCAGTTTTGAGACTTTGAGATGAAGGCCATTCTTACTGGGGCTAAATGATATCTCAGGGTGGTTTTGATTTTCATTTCTGTAATGATTAAGGATGATGATGATGTTTGTTAGCCACTCATCTGTCTTCTTTAGAGAAGGTTCTATCATGTCCCTTGAATTTTTTTAAAGGGAATGTTTTGTTACTGTGTCTAAGAGAGTTTGCCTTGTTCTTTGAGCCAAGAATTTTTCATCTGCCTCATGAAAGCGATTCTGTGTTGGCCCTACAAATATTGCCAGGCTTTGTTGGAGGGAGGTTGCCCAGATGCTTTCCGAGGATTCCTTCAGTTCTCCTGCCTTTCTCTCATTCTTGGAATGAGCTTGTTTAAACCCGCCCCTGTCTCCCAGGAATCCAAATCTCTTGATTAGGTAAGCAAAAGAGAAAGATTTGTGAAGCCATCTGGGGATGAAGAAAGCAGGTGGTCAGTAGTGCCCTGGGGTCTTTCAGCAGCTCCCCTGGAGCTTCTCCTTAGTCTGTTCTGTTCTCACAACCCAGTCCTATCCTATTGTGCCAGCTGGGAAAGAGCCTGCCTGCAGCCTCTTAACACTGGACAAGGGACTCACTTGCTCCTGGGTCTGTCCTTGGTTTCCTGGGAGGAACCCCCCACAAACCCCACAGGATGTATGCAGGCTTATCTGGTGCTTTCCTAAACCACCCCTTTGGCAGCAACAAATGTCTCCAAAGGTCTATACATGGCCTTGTCTGTAGAAAAGGAAATGACACGTGAGAATAATTCAATAGGAGTTTGGGGCAACACTATTTGAAGACTAGGGGGAATTTTAGGTGTTTGTTACCTTACACTTATAGTCATAACTTCTATATCCCATCTACCATAAAATGCGCCTGCCATGGAGAAGGGTTGAGAACTGCTGGCACTGTGAGTAGAGCTTTAAACCAGCATCAGAGGGCTAAATCTGGGCCTGGTGCTGCCATTTATTGACTCTATGACCATGTATGAATCACCTAACTTCTTTCTATTTGTAAAATAGTGATGGCCTTTCTATTTGTAAATGGGAAGCAGCAATAGAATGAACATGTTCAGCTTATTGGCCCAACTTCAATGCTACTACTGTAGTGGAAACTGCACTAGAGTTGAATCTTCCTATTCTTGCCACATCCAATATGATCTATTTTCATTTTTAGCTAAAGAGGCTTTTAAAATCACAAATATACATTTTCTCCTCTGTTCAGAAATCTTCTGTGGCTTCCCATTGCTCATTAGATGAAGTTCCAACAAGCCCTGAGAGTTTTGACATGTTTATATTTTTAATTGCATCACCCTCACCTTTCTTGTCCAAGCTCTGACTATACAGGATTTTCTAGACTTCAGAGGCTACCAACTCTTTCAGTTTCTGGGAAGTTTTCTCACATAGTATTCACTCTTCTTAAAATGTTTGCTTCTTCTTGTCCACCTGATTTGGAGTCATCCTTTAAATCTCAGCCAAAGTGTACCACATCAAGCCTCCTCTGACTCCACCCACCTCACCACACCCATTACATAAAATCCCCTATTATATACTTCTGTAACGCCTACTTCTCCTTTCAGTACACTCAGCACAAAATTACACATCAAGGGTCTGTTTTAATAGATTGGGCTGCAAATGCAATTAAATCCCTTTTAATTTTCCAGTTAATTCTTCAAGCACCTACCTGCCCATCTGAGCAAGAAGTTTATTGTCTCCCTCTTACAACATGTAATTCCTTACCTCCCACAAGCTTTCAGGTGTTACTGGGGAAGGTTACTGGGGAGCCAGGCTAGCCCACTAGAGGCCCTGGTTTTGAGATGTTGCTGTTTCTGCTCCTGCCATGCAAAATCTGTTCCTTCCAGTTGTCTCCATCCACTACACAAAGACACCCTTAGTGGTGCAGATCCACAACCCCACAGTGATATAAGATTACAGCTCTAATGGCTCCCCCTCACATGCTGAATTGGTCCCCAAAAAGAACCCTGATGGGCTAAAGAGACAGGAAGGCTTCCTTAGCAGCCAGCTTCTTCCACTCTAGGCTCTTATGTTGAACCCGGGATGCCAGTCCTAACTTGCTTCTCTAACGTTCCCCTTAAGACCTCTGTTGTCCTCAAATTTCTTAGGCTGTTGGAGAGTCAAGTAAATAGGTAGCAGGTTAGGTCCCTTTCATTCCACAAGTCTCCTTGGCTTCTAAACAGATTTTCCCACCTATGTGACTGGCTCTGCACAGTAAGGTGTATTGAGAGGAGACCATTGTTGGTCCATAAAAGGTCCTGTTTATCATCTGTTTACCTTTTTCCCTATTCTACAATTCAGGGCTCTGGGGTAAACTTCTAAGTTCCAGAGAAGAAGCTGACAACTTCTATTGGAAAAATTATGCCAAATTCTGCTTTATCTGACAGTCTTTAAGTTTTATAAATATAAGGAATGTGTTTCTCTTATTCATCAAAGTATGTGCAATGCCAAAAACACTACCTGGAATATAATAGATGTTCAGTAAATTTTGAAGCAACAAATCTACTCTATGCAAGGGTGTATGCTAGTCTTGTCCTATTTGATTTATAATAGCTATCTGTGGCTATTTGAATTTAAGTGAAATAAAAATTCAATTCATCAGTCACGTTTTAGGGGCTCACATATTATAAGTGCTCCATAGCCACATGTAGCTAGTATCTGCTATATTGGGTAGTGCAGATATACAATATTTCCATCATTGCAAAAGTCTATTGAATATCACTGTTCTAGACACTTTATAAACTTCTCTTCATGTAATTTCATAAAATTGCTTGAGGCAGAGAATGGTGGCTGTGTTTTGCAGATGAAGAAACTGAGGCTCAGAAAAGCTACATGACTTTCCAAAGTCAGACAGTTGGGATTTGAATACAGGTCTGTCTGACTCCAAAACTTGTGGCCTTTTTGTTGGAAAAGTGCTTGAAAAAATTGGCAAGTTGGAAAATTTCCAAGTTGGAAAAATTGGCTTGATCTAAATAATATTATCTTTGGGTAATGGAACAAGAAAACAAATCTCAACCCAGAAGAATTGACTTATTCATTGACTCCCTGGACCACTGGTAAAGCCTACTTGGAATTTAGTAGGAATCACCAGCTCTAATACCTAGATCTCTACACAGGAACAGCATTTCTCAAACACTGTGGTAAAGGATCAGCTTGCTTGTCCATTTGTTTTTTAAATTTCCAATATGTTGGGATTGATAATTTTACAATATGCACTGTCAAGAATCACTAAAAAAAATGTAATGGAGAGTACAAACATGTTTATTAGACTCAATAAAATATTTTACATTTTAATAAATATAATCAGAAAAAAATAACATAGTAAAAGAATTACTAAAGTTTTTAATCATTTATACTCAACGTCTATATTTATCTCATCATGACCTGGTAACAGTTTGCCTACCAGTATCAGACTATGAGCCAGACTTTGAAGACTAAACCAGAACTTCACAGGAATTTAAACAAAAGGTCAAATATACTAGGTTATGGTTGCCTATGGCCCACAGAGAATGGGAGTGCTGACCTTAGACATTAAAGCAGCCTCCACTGAAATGCCAACATTTTATTCTTTTTTTTTTTTTTCTTTTGAGACAGAGCCTCAAGCTGTCACCCTAGATAGAGTGCTGTGCATCACAGCTCATAGCAACCTCCAATTCCTGGGCTCAAGCGAGTCTCCTGCCTCTGCCTCCCAAGTAGCTGGGAATACAGGCGCCCACCACAACACCCGGTCATTTTTGGTTGCAGCCACCATTGTTGTTTGGCGTGCCCAGGCTGGATTTGAACCCGCCAGCTTAGGTGTATGCTGCTGGCGCCCTAGCCCGTTGAGCCACAGACGCTGAGCTGAAATGCCAACATTTTAGAGCAACCCACTGGCTCCTTCCAAATGCAAACGCTCTTGGAGGAGATTACACTGCTGAAATTCTAGACCAAGGTCAAGATGATCATGAGGCAATTATTGAAGCCTAGTGTACACAAAGCAGAATCAAGAATACCCTGAGTTCAGGAACCTAGGTAATGGCAGAGGCTGGACATCAAGTCCTGAAAAGAATCAGAGTGGGATGGAACATGTTTTGAAATCAGGGGTTAAGAACAAAGAAGTGAAATCAAGGAAACTTAGTGTTGAGCAACATCACCTTGTGTGAACTTGGCTTCTGCTCCCTGAGATACTTTGAACTAGTGTATCAATCATTTGCACATTAGTGCAGATTAATAGACCTGATCTTCTATTAGGCAGGCAGAGAGGAAGTAGCCATTAACACTAAAACAGAAAGGGATAGAGAATTCTGGAGCCAGATATCTCTTGGATTTAATACCCAAATTAGCAACCCCCCAGCCTTGGAGTGACTAGGGGCCAGGGGCAGATAAAGAAATGGGAAGTAGGAGCCTTCTTTGCTCACAGTCTTTACCTAAGGACCAGCTTTTATATTATACATTACCAAGCCTGAGGTCCCAGGGCACAGATGGATTTTTTTCTTTTTTTTTAAGATAGGTCTCTTTCTATTGCTTAGGCTAGAGTACAGTGGCATGATCCATCATTAGTTCACTATAACCTTAAACTCCTGGGTTCAAGCTATCTTCCTGCCTACAAGTATGCATTGCCACACCCAGCCAATTTTTTTTTTTTTTTTACAGGGATGGGATCTCATTATGTTGCCAAACTCCTGGTCTCAAGCAGTCCTCCCACTACCACCTCCCAAAGGGCTAGAATTATAGGCATGAATCACTATGCCTGATCTACATGTGGATTTATTTGGATTTGCTTTTTTTTGAGACAGAGCCTCAAGCTGTCACCCTGGACAAAGTGCCGTGGCATCACAGCTCACAGCAACCTCCAACTCTTGGGCTCAAGCGAGTCTCCTGCCTCCGCCTCCCAAGTAGCTGGGACTACAGGCGCCCCCACAACACCCGGCCATTTTTTGGTTGCAGCTGTCATTGTTGTTTGGCGGGCCCGGGCTGGACTCGAACTTGCCAGCTCAGGTGTACGTGGTTTGCTCCTTAGCCCGTTGAGCTACAGGCGCAGAACCTTGGATTTGCTTTTGTTCTTCCATATTTTAACCTGCAAACAGAACAATTTTCTCATTAATTTTATTCTAATTCTGGGATTTTCCTTTTTTAGATGCAACAATAAGACCTGTCACCACAATAAAGAGGGAAGCAACTATAGCTGTGAGTAAGCATGATTTTACTTTACTTTTGCAGCACCTTTATTTTCCTCACTTGAATTAAGAAATAACCACCATTCTTTTAATACACAAAAAGCAACTGAATAATAGTTACAACTTATACAGAATGTTCTTGTTCAGTGGCATTCCAGCTAAGGCTTGCTCGTCAATCCTGTGTTTCTCCATTCCTTTCTTGGACAGCAAAGATGATGTCTGTTATATGTGCACAGCCCCAGAATAATCATACTGGCTTCTGCTCAGACATGTTCTGGAACATTTCTAAACAATATTGCACAAGACCTCTGACCTCACTTGGTTAGAAACATGATTAAATTTTAATAGCAAGAAGGTACTCAACTGTACTGCAACCAACCACTGATGGTTTTTCAACTATAATTGAGAAGTTCATTGTTGGGGCTGTGAAGCAGGAGGATATTAGACAAATAGAAAACTCTTCATGAGAAGGACAGGGCTGGAGCTGGAATTTGTAGAAAAGGAAAGACATGCTATGGAGGTCACAAGCGGGTTGCTGAAATCATTCAGGCTGGTTGGGTGAAAAGTTTAGACCCTGTGGAAGTGTGGAGTTTTGGAGTTTGGGGATAAGACAAGCCAAGTCATGTCAGAAAATGGGTATTTCTAGCTTTCTTGAGAAAAGCTGCCTTTCTTTTTGTAATCTAGAAATCATGTGATTTGACACGAGTTTGTAAGTTTACCAAAACTATCATAGGCAAAACATAGAAGTTTCTAAATAACTTTGTGTCAGCTGCTTAAAATATTCAGAAGTATTCATTTTAGAATTCTGCTGAATAGAGCACCAAAATTCCAGAAGCACCAATGTGTAAATCCTAGAAAATCTTCAAATTCCAGAGTCTGTGTCCCACTCACACATAAGACATCACAGTCATAAGCAAAAATACGACAGAAAGGAATGAAACTGTCTTCTAGATCCTTCTCAGCTCCCCTTCCTGGCCTGAAAGTCATTCTTGAAAATACATTCTATCACATTATGCGCACGTCCTTTGCACAGAAGCAAGGAACAAATGCAACTTAGGAAAGGATCATCCTTTGGTCCAGTTATACCGAGCTTCTCTGAATCAGCAATGATATTTTCTTGACTCAGAAAGGAGGGAGGGTAATTGCAGAGACCACACCTACGGTGCATCTTTCAAGGGTACATGTGAAATTTACTAAGTGTAGAATACAAATGTCTTAACACAATAACTAAGAAAATGCTGTGAAGGCTATATTAACCAGTTTGATGAAAATATTTCAAATTGTAGATAAAACCAGCACATTGTACCCCATGATTGCATTAATGTGTGTACAGCTATGATTAAAAGAAAAGTTTCATATCAAACCTGCCAGGCCTGATTCAAACTTTCATTTCTTGAGAAACAAAAATTCTATATTCCAATGAAATGGTCTACTTGGCTTGGAGGTGGGTTTCAAGAACAAGCACTAGTGTTTGTCTAAGTTTCATGGAGCCTTTGCATTAATGATTCCTTCACCTGCTGAGTAGAGAAGAGAAATGCTGAATGGCCTGAGAGCAGAGGAGATGAACTCAGTTACCCAACAGGGCAAGACAGGTGATGACATGAGTGAAAAGGACTTGGTATAACCAGATAGGTAGTGGTGAGACTGCAACACACCAGAGAGCATATGCTACTCACCTTAACCCTAGTCTGTCATTGCCAGAGAAGATGGAAATCCAGATGTTTACATGAAATCTCCTAATTATTAAATACTGGCTGAAAAGATCTGAAACACCAAAAAAGCTAAATTAAATATGCCCAGAGGTTTGCAACCTCTGTCCTAGAGAGAAAATACCATCAGAAAAAGCTTAGGATCTGAGTAATAGGGTAGAAATATCTATTTGGGAATCTGAGCAATACTCAAAGGCTTGTTAAATGTCCTAAGTGTCTTATCCCATAGCCCACCACATGGTCTGAATATTGCATTATTAGAGAACAGCTTTTTTTGATCAACAAGGTATTTTTAATTTTTTTTTTATTATGGGTACATAAGAACTAATTTAACATTTTAGTTAGTAACTCCTGGGAGAGATGGGGAGCAGGAAATGAAGGTATTATTTTGGAATGGAGAAAGAATCAGTCTGAGCCTCAGTATTTGGAAAGCCAAGAAAGAAAACTAGTTCCTATTGTTGGAGTAAGGGGCATTGTACACTAGTCAGGTTTCTCCAGAGAAATAGAGACAAAGGTGGTAGAAGGGTGAGGAGAGAGAGAGGGACAGAGAGAGCACAAGAGGGAGAGAGAGACTGAGAGTCAATGCCAGTTACAAGAGCTACCAAAAAAAAAAAAAACCCTAGGAATAAATTTAACCAAGGATGTGGAAGCTCTCTACAAGGAAAATCACAAAACACTGATGAAAGGAATTGAAGAGAATATAAACAAATGGGAAAACATCTCATCCTCACAGATTGGGGGAATATTGTTAAGATAATCATACCACCCAAAACAATCTGCAGATTCAATGCAATCTTTATCAAAATACCATCATACTTTTTCACAAAAATAGAAAAAATAATCCTAAAATCTGTATGAAACCAAAAAGGAGCCTGACTTGCCAACACAATCCTGAGTAAAAAGAACAAATCTGGAGGCATCAAACTACATGACTTTAAAATATATGATGAGACTATAGTAACTAAAACAGTATGGTATTTGCATAAAAACAGACACATAGACCAATGGAACAGAATAGAGAATCCAAAGATAAATTCATATATTTACAGCTGACTGATTTTTGGCATAGTCACCAAGAACATACATCAGGGAAAGGATATCCTCTTCAATAAATGATAATAGAAAAATTGTATATCCATGTACAAAGGAATGAAATCAGAGCCCTGTCTCTCACTATATACAAAAATCAACTCAAAATAGATCAAAGACTTAAAGGTCAAACCCAAAACTACCCGAAGAAAACTTAGGGAAAACACTTCAAGACATTTGCCTAAGTAAAGATTTTATGGCTATGACCTCAAAAGCACAAGCAACAAAAGCAAAATAGACACATGAAAATATGTTAAACTAAACAGCTCTTCACAGCAAAGGAAACAATCAACACACCAAAGAGAATGGGAGAAAATATGTGTAAACTATTCATCCAACCTGGGACTAATATTCAGAATATACAAAGAAGTCAAACATCTGAAAAGTAGAAAAGATAGTAATAATCCCATTATAAAATGGGCAAAACACATAACTAGGCATTTCTCAATAGAAGATATACAAATGGCCAACATATATGTGG
The DNA here is from genome assembly GCA_963573935.1 of Arctocebus calabarensis. Classification (NCBI taxonomy): domain Eukaryota; kingdom Metazoa; phylum Chordata; class Mammalia; order Primates; family Lorisidae; genus Arctocebus; species Arctocebus calabarensis. The sequence continues at coordinate 3,355 of CAUYON010029008.1, read as the reverse complement.
CAAAAATGCTCAGTATCACTAATCATCAGAGAAATGCACATCAAAACCACAATGAGATATCACCCTTACCCCAGTTAGAATGGCTATTATTAAAAAGACAAAAAGTAAGAGATGCGGATAAGAATATAGAGAGAAGGAAATGCTTATACAAATGTAAATTAGTACACTGTTATGGAAAATAGTATGGAGATTTCTCAAAAAGCTAAAAGAACTACCACACACAGAATCCCAGTACTGGATATTTATTCAAAGGAAAAGAAACCAGTATATCAAAGGGATACCTGCATGCATGTGTTTATTGCAGAACTATTCACAAATTAGGTATGGAAACCTTCTGTCCCATTGTATAGATGATGAATCTAAACATGGGAAAGTTGAAAAACTTGCCCAAGGTCATATGGCCACTAAATATAAGAGCCAGTAAATTGTTCCAGGTTTCCAAGTCCAGAGTCCACACCTATATACACTATGTGTCTTTTGCTTAATCTGTAAAAAAATCTGTCCCATGACTCATACCTCTTTATTTTTTCTCTGAATTATATGTACAGTCGATACCACTTTTTCTATTTATTTGTTCATATACAGAGTGGATAAAAATATATATCACTCATGAACACATGATTACAGCACTATTTTCTGACTGCTTCTGTGTCTATATTGTATATGTCTACCTGGTCAGTGTAATGAAAGAAGATGTTAGTGTTAATGCAATAATTGAGTATTTGATGTTTGTCATGTTGTCCATTTGTCTATGCTCTTATAGTTTACTCTGTGATAAACTTAAACAATTTTCACCAAATTTGGCTCACCATTAAGAAAGAAATAACCTATAACAATTTTGAGAACATTTTTTCTGAGTATAAAAAGAAAAAAAATAAAGAAAATAAAAATATTTAAAAATATATTTTATAATTCATTTCCCAGAAATTATCATGGTTAATTTTTATTTTTTTAAGACCCAGAGTCTCATTTTGTTACTCAGGCTGGACAGCTGTGGCACAATCATAGCTCACTGTAACCTCCAACTCCTGGGCTTAGCCTCCTGAGTAGCTAAGACTACAGGCATGCACCATCATGCTTAGTTAATTTTTTATTTTTGTAGAGCTGGAGTTTGACTATATTCCCCAGGCTGGTTTCAAACTCCTGGCCTCTCCCACCTCAGCCTCCCAAAAGTGTTGGGATTATAGGTGTGAGCCATCATGCTTGGCCAATGGTTAGTATTTTGACATTTCTCAGCCCCAGCCTACTCATGGCTCTCATTCTTTCATGCCCATTCTCTGCAACTAGCTCTACCTCACCCTGAAATCATCTATTATGAGGAAAGTGTCCAGGTTTAGGCTGCCCAGGGGCCATCCTGCACCCTGATATTCTGATTCAGCATCATCTTGAGAAATGGCTTCATGGGACTTGGCATGGGCATGCCATTGCATGTACTTCTGACAAGACTTTTATTCAGAAGAGTATTTTCACTTCCCACTTAAGAAAGGAAGGGCTGAAGGATGGGGAGGATGGGGTGGCTAACATCTGTAATCCTAACACTCTGGGAGATCAAGTTGAGTGGATTACTTTAGGCTAGTCTCAAACTCCTGAGCAAGAGCGAGACTCTGTCTCTACTAAAATAGAAAGAAAAAAAAAGCTGGGCTTTGAGGTAGGTGCTTGTAGCCCCAGCTACTCAGGAGGCTGAGGCAAGAGGATTACGTGAGCCCAAGAGTTTGAGGTTGCTGTGAACTATGATGCCACAATACCATAACACTTCACCCAGGGTGACAGAATGAGACTCTGTCTCCAAAAAAGAAGAAGGGAAGGGCTTACTAGTTTTGCTTCACTAATCAACAACTGAAGTGACACCTGATTATTTTGAAAGTACCTAGTATCTTAAGCAACAGCTGCTTAGAGCTGGGTTTTCCACTCCACGGCTCTGCCCCTGGACAGTTCTTATTCTTACGGGAATTTATATTCCTGTCCCCAAAAATGGGCCTTCAAGGCCTTAACTTTAATATTGCAAGATAAAATACTCAGATAAAACAAAATGTGGTGAAAGAGAGAGCTCATTCCCAGTCTTCTCCACAGTGGATGTGGTGGTGGTTAGTGTTGTGTCGTCATGTCTGGGATTGCCTGCCTTTGTGCACATGGTAAGATGCACTTCTCTACAATTAATTTGCAGTTAGGTGTGGTCATGTAACTTGCTTAGGCCAAGTAAGAGTAAGAATAAGTGATGTGTAACATTCTGGGTGGAAGATGTAAGAGCTGGCACATGCTTTGCCTGTTTTCTTTTTCCATCTGGCATAGTGACCAGCAATATTCTAGGTAGTGATTTCTATATCAGCCTCCATCTCTGAGTAACTAAAATTAACAAAGCCCCCTACTAACCTTCCACATACATGGAACATTAGCAAGAATAACCTTTGTTCATTACATTGATTTGTTACTACAGCATAACCTAGTCTATTCTTACTGATACAATAGGAGGAAACTGGAATTTATACTCAATAGACTATGTGTTGCCATTGAAAATTCTATTTCTTGGGAATAATGATGTAGGGATTTTTTTCTGTATAATAAAAAATAGGAAAAAATAGTAAGATATAAAAATATACTTACCATATCATTCATCTTCTACTAAGAAGGTGTGCATGGCCTCTGCCTACTTGCCCTGGCAGTGGAGGCCCATTCGCTGTCTACAGTGAATGTATCTTGCTCTATAAGCCTATGTTGCTCTTACTCTGTCAACCTACCTTTCTCTTCCCCAATTAAACTTTGTTTTATGCTTACCTTAAAAAAAAAAAAACGTTTTTTTTTATATCACCCATACCATCTTCTTCAGAGAAATAGAATTAAAAACATAAAAATGCCCAGAATCATTGTCTTCAGGTTATGGAACCTTATAGCATTTTCTGCTTTTATGTTTCCTGAATTTTCTTTGTACCTTATTACATTTTTACCTGCCTCAATGTATTATTTTTATTATTTTTTTTATAATTTTATTGAATCATAATTGTGTACATTGGTGCAATCATAGGGCACAATGTGTTTCATATACAATCAGAAATATTTTGATCGTATTGTTACACATAGCCTTCATGGCATATTCTTGATCACTATATAAAGACATTGATATTCTACATTTAATAAGTTTCACCAGTACCCTGCTAAGATGCACCGTAGGGGTGTTCCGACTAATTGCCCTCCCTCCACCCATCCTCCCCCCTCCCCTGCCCTCCCTTTCCCTTTTCCCTGTATTCTTGTGCTATAATTGGGTTTTAGCCTTCATATGAAAGCTATAAATTAGATTCATATTAGGGCTGAGTACATTGGATACTTTTTCTTCCATTCTTGAGATACTTTGCTAAGAAGA
>CAUYON010029006.1:0-13311 GCA_963573935.1 Arctocebus calabarensis | reverse complement strand
ACAACCAAAAAATGGTTGTGCGTTGTGGCGGGCGCCTGTGGTCCCAGCTACTTGGGAGGCAGAGGCAAGAGACTTGCTTGAGCCCAGGAATTGGAGGTTGCTGTGAGCTGTGATGCCACAGCACTCTATCCAGGGTGACAGTTTGAGGCTCTGTCTCCCAAAAAAAAAAAAAATGTAAACTAAAAATAACATTTTAGACACCTCCCTTGCCAACTGAATAGATTCCCTCTTGGCCAAGGGGATCTCAAGTAAGGAAATAAGCTTAAAACTGAGTTCCTGGCCATGAAGAGAAGGGATATGAGATGTGCCTCATTATAGCCCCATTCTATTGGTCAAAAAGAAAGAACTCTGAAGCCAGGAATACCAATTTATGTAAGACCTATGAGCAATTAAGCAAATAAAGGGGGCTATTCTCATCTGGAAAATTTGCCTGATTTTCAGGAAGAGATTGAAAAGATGCTTTCTTTTGCATTCCTCTTTCCCCCAAGTTCCAAGTACTATTTGCTTTTGAATGGGAAGCCCTTACAGTCTTCAGGAAATTCTAGGCAGAGATTTGGAGGAAATCATTTTAGGCAAGGAAATGATTTTATAATAAGTAGACAATAACCTGATAACCAGCGAGACTGAAGCTGAATCAAGGCAACAGGCCATTATCGTATTGAATTACTGGATAACAAAGGACACAAAGAACAACAACAACAACAACAAAACCCACCTCAGATCTCACTTCCTGCTGTCAAATAACTTGGGGTTTGAATTGTCTCTTGAAACTCAGAACCTCCTTCCATATTACAGAGAGGCTGTAAATCAAAAAACAGTCCACCATCCACAAGCAGTTGGGAGGATTCTTGAGTATTGTTGGGTTTTGCCAGATTTAGATTTCTAACTTTGGGCTGATAGCAAACATCTCCATAAAGCCTCAAAAGGGACTACTCACTCAAATAAAGAACTACTTACTTGGCTGCGGAATGCTTTCTTGACTCTAAAAAATTAATGACTGCCCCCAGATTGGGGCTCCTGGATTTAGATAAGCCTTTTCTTCACTTAAGAAAGGCAAGGAAGCCCTGTCTCTCTCTCTCTCTCCCCTCCACTGTAGTGCATGTGATTAGTCCTATTTGTCGCCATCTCCTCTCATAAGACTTTCAGAATCATGCAGTTTCTGGCCAAGAAACAAAAACAAAATAGTCCCATTCCCCAGTGGACTTGAATGAGAACTGGTAATAAAATCAGGTACAACTTGAAGAGGAGACACTGGAGAAGAACCAGGCTGGGTCTATAAGGAATTGCACATAAGACGGCACATACTTATGCAGTATCATGGTCACTGTCATCTTTCTCTTTGTTTATATGCTCTTCCCTAATAAGCTGGTGTGGTAATAAATATGTAAGACCTTTTGTTGGAAAAAAAAAAAAAGAAAAGAAAAGAAAGGCAAGGAATTGGACTCAGGGTATGGACCCAAACTTTTAGGGATCATAAGCAACCTGTACCTTGCTTCTCTGAACACTTGTATGTAATAACAAAAGGATGGCCCACCTGTCTGAGAGGGACAACTGCTACTTTACTGGAAGCTACAATGTTTACCCTTAGGTAACTGTTTACACTGTATATTATGTATTACCCTTACTAGAACAAAAGGGTGGCTTTTGGTTAACAGCTGGCCAGATGGATAAATATCAGGCTACTTCTTCTTTTACTAGTCTATTATAAATGACTAAAAGAAAAAAAATGACTAAAACTTATTTTAGGATGAAGATTCCATATGAGAAATCCTGGGACAATATTTCCTGGGAGAGAGCCCAGATGAGGACGGGTATTTCTTTTGGTAACCTTGGTGGGGAGAGGGGAGCAACACAGCATCATGTACTAAAAAGTTGTGGTTATAGGCCCAACATTTTCATATCCCAACTGTGTCTCATTTCAGCAGGAAAAAGCTAGATAGATCAACATCCTAATTCCCCAAGATTGAGGAATGAACTAAAAAAGGAGGGGAGTTATAACTAATTACTTGACGCTCTCAGTTATTACTCAGAAATGACACACTTAAACTCATGACCTCAAGTGATCTTCCCACCTCAGTCTTTCAAAGTGCTATGATTATAGGTGTGATCCAACACACCTAGCCTGAAATGATAGATTATCTAGAAGACAAAAGAGTTGAGATTCTGATAGATCCAGGGTGGACTTCCTGATGCCAGGATTCACCATCCCCCACAAACTGACCCCAATGCATGCAGCCCTTTGTTCTTTACACCATGATCTACTTCAGGGTACATGGCTCCTCTTTTGAAAGCCCATGATATCCTTTAACTGGAGAGACAAATTTGAAGCAGCTTCTGCCATCCTCCCAAAAAGATGTCTGTAATATTAAAAATTCCTTTCTTTCTTGGCAACCCTTTTTGTCTCAATAATTGGATTTTTGTGTAATGAGCAACTGGACCTAGAACAAAACTCCCTTGTGGTTTTGCCAAAAAAAAAAAAAAAAAAAGAATAAATGAGTTACTGAACCACTCAGTTGATTGATTTGTTGTGTCGTTTAAAATGAGACCTGGAAGAGAACCACCTGGGGAATTTTTAGAAGTGGAGCAAGATCATGGTTGTACAACAGCTCAAATATTTACAGAGCGCCCACCTTGCACACGATGAACTCGCAAGTACTAGGCGTGGGGAGGTAAATGTAACAACTCGGTTTTTGTTCATCTTGCTTGACATCCACTCAAGAAGAGAAAGATGCCATGATAAATTCTAAATTCTTGTTATTTACATCATAAATTAGTTCTCTTGAACTAATTTGAAATAAGGGGCATAGATAAATAAAATCTAGCAAGCTTTCATATAGGTTGGGGACTGAGGGCCAGAGAAGGCTCTATGTCAAGATGATATTAATAGGGGTAGAATTTGAATCCATAGATAGGAACAAGACTTGCCTGGCAGGGGAATGAAAGATGGGAATGAAATCATGTGATATATTTGGGGTCAATTATATATATTACATATATTATATTATAATGTAATTCATTCATTACATATATGAATGAATATATGATTTCATATATGTAATTATAATTATAATTTTTATATATATATTTAAAAATCTCTAATCTGTCCACATCTTTTGTCCCTCTGCCAGGCTCCTGGTTCATACTACCATCTCTTGTCTAAATTGCAGCCATCAGCTGGGTTTCTGGTCCCTTTATCTTGCCCTCTTCTGATTCACTGTCCCTAAGGCAGCAATAGGGTTGTTTTCAAAAGACAAATCTCAGTTTCCGGTTCTGCTTAAAATCCTACCACCTTAAAACCTTGAAGTGAACCTTCACTGACCTTAGAAGAAAGTTTTAGTTCACTAGGCTTCCAAGTCTAGCAGGATCTGGCCCCTGTTTTCTTCCTCTAATCCCTACCTTCCTGGCTTCATTACTTTCCCTTTCTGCCCTCCAGCTATTTTCAACTTCTTTCACTTCCCCAGTGCGTAATGTCGTCTCACCTCTGGGCTCCACAATTATCCCATCCACCAAGAAAACCTTTCCCCTGTCTTTCACCTGCATAACTCCTATTCACAGGTCAGATTTCAGCCCAGATGTCACTTCCTCCTCAAAGTGTCCCTGGACTTCAGAGTCTAGGTTACTTGCTTGTCCCTTCTATGTCCTATCATAGCACCCTGTACCCCCCACCCACAGAGCTTGCGCATTACACCATCACGTTTTGTATTCCCTTTTGTCACCACATCAAAAACCCCAGAAGAGAGAAACCAGGCCTGTCTGCGCCACACTGCTCTAAGCACAAAGTGCAATGCCTGGCATTGTTAGATATTCGATAATATTTTGTTGGAACAATAAATGGATGGATAGATAAAGGGATAGATGGATGTTGTACAAATAAATTGGGACAAAATGGAGGATTGTGGTGGGCCTTGAAAGACCAAACAATTTTGAGTACAACATGTGACAAAATATGAGATGGTGAAGTTGACATTCAAGTAGATATAGAAATAATAGCTATAATTGATTTTATAGGAAGGGAAGTTTGGAGAAGAAGGGAGGTCCAAGATTTCATTTCACAGAAAAGAAAGGGTTTTAAAGAGAGAGGCATGAAATCAAGTGCACAAACTAGAAATGCTCCTTAAAAAATATACTAATACCTGGCTTGGCACCTGTGGCTCAAGCGGCTAAGGCGCCAGCCACGTACACCTGAACTGGCAGGTTCGAATCCAGCCCAGGCCCGCCAAACAACAATGACAGCTGCAACCAAAAAATGGCCAGGCGTTGTGGAGCTACTTGGGAGGCAGAGGCAAGAGACTCACTTGAGCCCAGGAATTGGAGGTTGCTGTGAGCTGTGATGCCACAGCACTCTACCCAGGGGACAGCTTGAGGCTCTGTCTCAAAAAAAAATATATATATATATATACTAATTAATACCTGAGGACTTTTAAGATTAGATTCAACCCAGTGCTGCTCCTTAAAAACAAGACATAGGCAGGCCATCCTCTTCAGTGCCACGTAATAAATGCTGGTACATGCCTTACCCAGACACACACACATAGCAAAAGTGGAATGCACTGTCCCTTGAGAAAGAGTTATTTTCAAAATAACCCTTTAAGATTCTCTAAAGAATCTTAAGCAAAAAAAGAAAAGAAAGCTCTTTCTACCAGAAGTGAGCCTCATTTCCTTGATTTGGAAAGAGAATGATAAAGATTCACACTTGAATGAAAAGACAGAGACCCTCAACTAGACTCCACTTGAATGAGCATGGCAACAAGCATGCAAGCTGAGGCCTCAACCTACCTAACCTACACGGCTGAGCTGAGCCTTTTTAACAAGATTAAAAAAGAAGGAAAAGAAAAACTCAAAAATGTTACAGTTGTTCTATTATTATGTGCATAGTAAGTGCCACGTAAGCAGAGGAGGGACAAGATGCCCAGCCGCTTTAGAAATACTGGAAAAAATAAAAGCTGTTCAACCAGCTACCATGAGTTATCTGTCTCTAAATACACTGGCCTGGGTGATTCCCAAGCCGCCCTCTACATTCAGAGTCAAATGCTGTTTGGATTATAATATTAAACTAGGACTAACGTGATCCACACCATTAATATTCTTAGAAGAGTGGAAAATTGCACAACTAACCATCTTCTTCATTTCAGAGCCTCAGGGTCATAATTTGTAGGGATCACTGTGCTGGCTTAAATACTGACTATTTACTAAGTGTTGACAGCTTCTTTAACTCTGGACAAAATAGAAAAGAAATCTCAGTCCCTTCCAGCAAAGTGATAATATAAGTTAGGCAGGCAAAGAATTTAACGTAATATAGACAAGGTGTGGCTGTAAAGTAATGACAGGGGATTGTTTAAACAAAAATACCAGAGCTTACTCTTTAAGAGAGCTGTTCTGCAAATCCATCACCTTGGGGCATGGTGCAATTAGTTCAGAGATATATTTATTGCTCAAACATTTTTGGAGGCCGTCTTTAAACATTGAGAGAGGCAGCATGGTGTAGTCAAACAGGCACAAATTTGAATTCAGACCATTACCGAGTTTCCTAATTTATCAGCTCCTTGGTTTTTTCCCCTTGGAAAATGGAGATAAGATAACACTCCATAGATTTTTGAGAATTGATGAGACAATGCTTACATAGAGCCAGTCAGCCATTATTAATGGTGCCATTTAAGTTCAGTTTTAGGTCCAAAAGATAAATCATTCTTGTGAGGTTAATTATAGAATCATAGAGGGTTTTTTGTGTTTTTTTGACCAGCTGCAGAACTAACCTGGCTTGACTACTCCTGCAGTCCTGATTGGATCCCTGTACAAGTTTCTTAGGGCTATCAAAGCTAAGCACCACACAGCACATGATTTAAACAGCAAAAAATGTCTTCTCTCACGATCTGGAGGTTACAGATCCAAAAATCAAGGTCTGGCCAAGGATATACGCTCTCTCTAAAGGCTGTTGGAGGGGATCCTTTCTTGCCTCTTCCTATCTGCGGTGGTTGCCAGCAATGCTTACATTCCTTGATTTAAAGACACTCCAGTTTTTGCCTTCATCATCCCTGTGGTTTCCCTGGGTGATTCCATCTCTGTGTCTCTTCTCCTCTCCTTAGGAGAACACCAGTCATCATGGATTGAGGCCACCCTAATCCAGGAAGACCTCATCTTAAGTAATTACATCTGCAAAACTACTATGTCCAAATAATATCACACTTGAGTTTCTGAGTGGAAGTGAATTTGGGGGACACTATTCAACCCAGAACAGTCCCCAGAATCAAACTCTAAAATAACAAAGATTTTTTTTTTCCTTCTTGAGGATATTCAAAATAATCCAATGCAGGTTTTATAAAAGCAAACAAAAAGAAATTTTTAAAAAAGGAGTTTTAGATATGTTTCAGATAGTAGTAGCTGGCAGCTTTATTAGAAAATATGGTTTTACTCCACCCTCCGGCTTCCTGCCCAGCTTCTGCAGCACGAGACCTGGGGTCAGCAGCTTTGCCCTCCAGTTCCCTGCCCAGTTCCTGTGATCATTGCAGCTGGTGGCAATGCCCTCCAGCTCCCCACCGGCTCCTGTGACCTTCACACAGCAGTACCCCAGACTGCGGCACCACCTCCAACAGTGGCAGCATTGCCCCTGACAGTGGTGGAGCTCCACGATCCCCCCCACTGGGGTCAAATTGAGCTACCAGTGGACCCCTACTGCCTTGATGCTGAAGATCTTTTGAACTCTCCCACCTTATCAGTGTTTGTGTCAACCAGGACAATTGATTTGGAACTCTTTACCTGGGTCAATCACCCGGGGACCCAGCAAAGTTGGACCCTAGTTGTGTTGTTGTGGGAGTGTGGGATTCTCCCCTTCCAGTTGTCACCTGTGGGGGGGCAGGGTGTCTTAGTTGCTTATGTATCTCTACAGCTGAGATCAGCCCAAAGCCACTGATTCACTAGGATTGGACAGAGACTAGCTAAATACTGCTCAGCACACCAAGCAGGTGCCCAGAGTTTCAGGTAGTAGTTCTGAATGGGACCTTTGTAAAGCTCTAAGGGAAAAGCCACAATCAGCAGTCCCAGGTCTTTGGTAAAGGGCTGGTTAATTACAACTCCAGGAGCCCTCAATTCAATTTTACTTTGCCAGCTTCTCTAGACAATGGTGAAAAATAATCATGGGGCAGAATCTGTTGAAAAACTCTGGCAACATAAATAATCAGACTAGATCAATTCCCCCAAGGAATGACAAAGGAGACACAACAGAAGATCTCATTCATACACAAATGCCTGAGATGTCAGAAATCGAATTCAGAATTTGGATTACAAATAAGATTAACAGAATGAAGGTAAAAATGAAACGAGAAATTCAAGGAGCAATTCAAAAGTTGTCTCAAGAATTCAATGAATTCAAAGCCAAAATCACCAACGATTTTGACACATTGAGGCAAGAACTTGCAGCCCTCAAAGATCTGAGAAATACAGTAGAATCCTTCAGTACACAGCAGGGATTTCAAACAAAAATACCAGAGCTTACTCTTCAAGAGAGCTGCCCTCTTTGTACAGCCCTCAAAGATCTGAGAAATACAGTAGAATCCCTCAGTAACAGAAAAGAGCAGGCAGAAGAAAGGCTCTCTGACATTGAAGACAAAGCTTTTGGATGCTCCCAAATGCTCAAAGAGGAAGAGAAATGGAGAGCAAAAATGGATCATTCCCTGAGAAAATTGTGGGAGCACTCCAAAAGAGCAAACATTCACCTCATAGGAATCCCTGAAGGAGAAGAGGATGGTCCGAAAGGCACGGATATTCTATTCCAAGAGATAATTGAGGAGAAATTCCCAAGCATGGAAAGAGATACTAAAATTTAGATAGCGGACAGTTTCAGAACCCCAGCAGGACTCAACTCAAATAAAGCATCCTCTAGACACATTGTAATTAACTTCACCAAAATTAATATGAAAGAGAAAATCCTGCAAGCAGTCATACATAAGAAAATCATAACCTACAAGGGGAAGAATATTAGAATGACTGCAGATCTTTCTGCTGAAACTTTTCAAGCCAAAAGAGGATGGTCATTGACTTTCAATCTCCTAAAACCAAACAACTTTCAGCCCAGGATCCTGTATCCAGCTAAATTGAGCTTCATTTATGATGGAGAAGTTAAATACTTTAATGACATACACACATTGAAGAAATTTGCCATAATCAAACCAGCGCTTCAGGATGTCCTCAAGTCCCATCCTCCATAATGACCAGCATAACATTCTACCACCAAGGTAAACTTACTCTGAAATTTTTGACCCAAACCCAATTTTCACAATGGTGAAAAGATTCAAAATGTCCACTGGACTTTCGAAGAACTTGACACCCAAAATACTGCCAGGCTTATCAGTACTCTCAATTAATGTGAACAGCTTAAACTGTCCTCTGAAGAGTCACAGGTTGGCTGACTGGATACAAAAACTCAGGTCAGATATCTGCTGCATGCAAGAATCTCATTTTACCTTAAAGGATAAATACAGACTCAGGGTGAAGAGATGGGCATCTGTAATCCAGGCAAATGGAAATCAGAAAAAACCAGGGTGACAATTTTATTTTCAGATACACTAGGCTTTAAACCAACAAAAGTAAGGAAAAACAAGGATGGTCTCTTCATATTTGTTAAGGGAAACACTCAGCTTGAAGGAGTGTCAATTATTAACATTTATGTACCCTCCCAGAATGCTCCTCAATTTATAAGGGAGACCCTAACAGACATGAGCAATTTAATGTCTTCCAGGACCATAATAGTTGTAGATTTTAACACCCCTTTGGCTGTGTTGGATTGAGCCTCCAATAAGAAACTAAGCAAAGAAATTTTGGACTTAAACTTCACCATACAACAATTGAATTTAACAGACATCTACAGAACATTTCATCCTAACAAAACTAAATACACATTCTTCTCATCCTCCGTGGAACATCTCCAAAATTGATCACACCAAACAAATTAGACACCCTGACCAAGTGGGTTTTATCCCAGGGTCTCAAGGTTGGTTCAATATACATAAATCTATAAATGTAATACATCACGTAAACAAACTAAAAAACAAAGACCATATGATTCTCTCAATAGATACAGAAAAAGTTTTTGACAATATTCAGCATCCTTTCATGAACAGAACACTTAAGAAAATAGGTATGGAAGGGACTTTTCTTAAACTTGTAAAGGCCATCTACAGCAAACCCACAGCCAATATCATACTGAATGGAGTAAAATTGAAAACATTTCCACTCAGATCAGGAGCCAGGCAAGATTGTCATTGTCTCCACTGCTTTTTAACATTGTAATGAAAGTCTTAGCCATCACAAACAGGCAAGAGAAGGCAATAAAGGGTGTGCAAATAGGGTCAGAGGAGATCAAACTTTCATTCTTCACAGATGATATGATTTTATACCTGGAAAATGCCAAGGACTCAATCACAAAACTCTTAGAAGTGATCAAGGAATACAGTAGCATCTCAGGATACAAAATCAATACTCACAAATCTGTAGTATATATATACCAATAATAGTCAAGCCGAGAAATCAAGGAACCTATTCCCATTACAATTGTGCCAAATAAGATGAAATATTTGAGAATTTACCCACAAAGAATGTGAAAGATCTCTATAAAGAGAATTGTGAAACTCCGAGAAAAGAAATAGCTGAAGATGTTAACAAATGGAAAAATATACCATGCTCATAGCTAGAAGAATTAATATTGTTAAAATGTCCATATTACTCAAAGGAATTTATAAATTTAATGCAATCCCTATAAAAGCACCACCATCATGCTTTAAAGATCTGGGAAAAAATAGTACTTCATTTTATATGAAACCAGAAAATACCTTGAATAACCAAGAAATTACTCAGAAATAAAATCATATCAAGAGGAATCATGCTACCAGACTTCAAACTATACTATAAATCTACAGTGATCAAAACAGCATGGTATTGGCACAAGAATAGAGAGGTAGATGTATGGAACAGAATTGAGAACCAAGAGATGAACCCAGACACTGGGTTTTTATATCAAAAATATAAATTGGGGGAAGGATTCCCTATTTAACAAATGGTGCTGGGAGAATTGGTTGGCAACTTGTAGAAGACTGAAACTGCACCCAGACCTTTCACCATTAACAAAAATTGACTCTCATAAGATAAAAGATTTAAACTTAAGGCATGAAACTATAAAATTCTTGGTGAGAGTGCAGGAGAAACACTTGAAAAAATTGGCCTGGGAGAATACTTTACAAAGAGGACCCCCAGGCAATTGAAGCAACACCAAAAATACATTACTGGTATCTGACCAAACTAAAAAGCTTCTGCACAGTAAGTAAAACAAGCAGACAGCCCTCAGAATGGGAGAGGATATTTACAGGCTATGCTTCTGACAAAGGATTCTGATAACCAGAATCCACAGAGAACTCAAAACTTATTAATAAGAACAAGTAATCCCATTTCACTGTGGGCCAGGGACTTGAACAGAAGCTTCTCTGAAGATGATATGCACATGACCTACAAACACATGAAAAAATGGTCATAATCTTTAATCATCAGAGAAATGCAAATCAAAACCACTTTTAGATATCATCTAACTCCTGTAAGAGTGGCTCACATAACGAAATCCCAAAACTATAGGTGTGGACATGGATGTGGAGAAAAGGGAACATTTCTGCACTGCTGGTGGGAGTGCAAGCTAATACGTCCCTTTTGGAAAGAAGTATGGAGAATACTCAGGGACCTAAAAGTAGACCTGCCATTTGATCCTGCAATTCCTCTACAAAAGACAAAAAATTGCTTTATAACAAAGATATTTGCACCAGGTTGTTCATTGCAGCTCAATTCATAATAGCCAAGTCATGGAAGAAGCCCAAGTGCCCATTGACCCATGAATGGATTAATAAAGTGTGGTATATGTATATCATGGAATATTATGCAGCCTTAAAAAAGATGGAGACTTCACCTCTTTTATGTTTACATGAATGGAGCTGGAACATATCCTACTTAGTAAAGTATCTTAAGAATGGTAGAAAAAGTATCCAATGTACTCAATACTATTATGAAACCAATTTACAATCACTCACATTTTCATATGAAGAATAGATCACAACTATGGCCCAAGATGAAGGAGGGAGGAGGGGGGAGGGTAGGGAGGAGGAAGGTCAGATCAAGGGAAGTTGAATGGTGGGATCACACCTATGGTGCATAACTTAAGGGTACATGTTGGATCTATTAGTATAGAGTATAAATGTCTTAACACAATAATTAAGTAAATGAGATGAGGTTATATATTAACCAGTGTGATGGAAGTGTTCCTAATTCTATATGAAATCAGCACATTGTACTCCATAAATGCATTAATATATACATGAAAAAAATAGAAAATATGGTTTGACACCTTTATGATTAATGTAAAGTCATTGTATCTGATTCTGTGTATATGTTCTTAAGATTTTTAAACTTTAGTTAAACCACTCTTTTGTTCTAACACAAATGTGGGAAGGAGAGTGTATTCATGCATGCCTATGCTACCAACTGACTCATCTTGAAGGGACTAGAAGAGCTATTCTATAAAAAGAAAAATAATAAAAGTAAATATTCCTCTAAATTTTATCTAGCCAGAACAGATACAAGTTGAGTTGTTACTTCTTTTTTCACAACTATTCTCCCAGCTTTGTGTAGTTAGACATTTTTCACTTGCAGAAATATCACATGTTGCTCTAGATAGCGGCATTTATACTTCTTCTGATGCAAAGAGAAAGTCAAGGGTGTTCTCCAGTATTAGGTAAAATCCTTTCATTGAAGAATGGGGATTTTGGATGGAGGCAGATGCTTCGAGAAGACTGAGATTATCCCAGAGCTTTAATTTTCAAAATGATGGGAAATATTTTTATAGCCAAGATTGTAAAAACAGCTCTTAGAAAAATAAGGACATAGGGACTTGAAAGCAGGTTCCATAAAATCCAAATACCTGAAGATAGAAGAGAAACCCAGGAAAAAATAAGAGCCTGAGTAAAGAATGGTCCCTTAAGGAAGTGTTATACAATTTGCCTGCAGAGAGATGGGAACTTCACTGGGTTTGGAGGGAGTTCTTGATCCCTCAGAATGCTGCTAACTATGGTCGAGCTAGACCAGTCTCTGAGCTTCAAAGCAATGGGCTGCATCAGCCTGAGAGCACATAATCACCCTACTCTACGTGGGCCTGCCTATCTGATGAAGCAGCTGAGTCACACTCAGAAAAACATGGATCTTGTAAGGAGGGAAGTCCTCATCTTATCTGCTCTGGGTGGCTGGAAGGGTTCCAAGTGGTGCTCAGGTCAACACAGGATTTCCTGGATTCCCCATGCCCAAAACTAGGAAGTCCGAGGAGACCTGTCAGGGCCCCTCATAGCGCAAACAGGCATCCCAGCAGCAGTGACAGGGCACTGGGACAGAGTCAGGGCAACAGAGCACCCCACCATAAAGAAAGTCTTTACCCAAGGACAGACTGAGTGACGTACTGGAGAATGCTCTTAATTTTTGAGCACTATGATTTTAACTATGGTTGATTATATAAACTATACCAACTTTTCTTCTCTTTTAAAGCAGTGTGTGAGAGTTATATTTCTCTACATGCTTGCTAACACTTGATATGGTCAGTCTTTTTAATTTTGGCCATTCTAATATTTGTATAGTGGCATCTCATTGTGGTTTTAATTTGCATCTTCCAATGGCAAATTCAATAAAGCATCTCTTTATATATTTATTTGCTGTTCATATATCTTCTTTGGTAAGGTGTCTTTAAATTTTCTTTAACTCATTTTTAATTGGGTTATTTTCTTATTACTGTTTTTTTTTTTTGCCATTAAAGAAATATTTTATTTTGTATTGTATCACTGAAACTAATTACTGTTAGTTTAGTAATAAAAAACTACTACATGTTATTTAATTGAAAAGTCTTGGGTTAATCTCTGGAGAATTTTCATAAGCAAACTCTTCTGTGTGGGCTGGATCAGTAAACACTCCAATAAAATGAATTTCCAGGAAGAATGCACCATCCACTTTATCAGCCAAGGTAAATCCTATAAAAGAGATCTTGTCAAGCAGAAGCTGAGACTGAACATCCTGGATTCTTCCTTGATTCGAGAAGAAAAATTTGGAAAAAGGAATCTTGACCTCCTGCTAGTAGGGCCCCCACGAGTGAACATGAAGTAATTGTACATCTGATTCTTCCTCTGTATAAAATCTGAGTCCTCCTTGATATTCACCATCCATAGTCGACCATCCCCATGGACCCAGAGATACAGAGTGTTAACCTGGGACCAATCATAAGACTTCTTCCTCTCAAAAGAGCCC
>CAUYON010029003.1:0-40895 GCA_963573935.1 Arctocebus calabarensis | reverse complement strand
ACGGCTGCAACAACAACAACAAAAAAAATGGCCAGGCGTTGTGGCGGGCGCCTGTGGTCCCAGCTACTTGGGAGGCAGAGGCAGGAGACTCGCTTGAGCCCAGGAATTGGAGGTTGCTGTGAGCTGTGATGCCACAGCACTCTCTCCAGGGTGAGAGCTTGAGGCTCTGTCTCAAAAATAATAATAATGAAAAAAAAAAGACCCATTCTTGCTTGTCTTCTGAATGTCATTTCTCATTTTTAGGACGTGTAACTTCTGCCCGTTTTCTATCTTTCATCTCCTCTCCGTTCCTGCTGCCTTAGACCATCCAGTTATTCCCCACCTAGATGGGGGTCATGACTCCTAATGATTTTGGTTTCTAGCCTCTCACCCCAGTATTTGTTCATAGTACCCTCAGAGTTATTCTCTTAACACGCACACATCTTCGGGGCACTTATGCAACATAGAAACAAACTCTTTTGGGATGCGATAAATTAATTCCATTCCTCCATTGTTGATAATAATTATTTCAGAACCAATTCCATTTAGAAACACCTCAAATTTTCTTCTAATAAACACAGATGCTTTAAAGTGTTTTTAAAGACATTTCATAAGGAACACTGTCTAGCGGAAGATAATATTTTCAGGCACAGCATATATGTTTGATGATATATGAAAGGAAATATTATGTTGGAGGAATAGGGAAATAGCAAGCTTTTTAGCAAGCAAAACAGGACAGTTATTTAACGCAGCTTAACAGTGCTGTAACTGTGGATAACACTTTAGTTCTGAAGCGACAGGTCAGTGTGGAGAATGAAGGCCGTCAAAATAGATATTCCCATGGCAGACTATTTCTTATGGGCTTTCAGGAAACTCTAAATGACATTCTCTGCCAATAACAACTTTGGAAATTGCATCTCCTTGTTTTCTGAATTTATTTCTCTCTCCACCTCTTCTCGGAAATCATATTTTAAATGTAATCTTCTTTTCTGGTTTGTTCTATCTGTACCACGTGTGTTAACGCAACTCGGATTGTATTTTTCTGATCTGCAAAGCAGTAATCGTTCAGTATCATCCATTATTTTGTTAATTGCTAGCGTAGTTTCTTTTTAATGTATCCACAATTGGTCCTGTAATAAGGAAATAATTTTGTGGATGGATTTTATGGTATAAAAGTAGGAGTTTTTAGAGTAAGAATGGAAAGTAGATTTTCTCTTGAGTTATTCCTATTTGAAGAGTAATGCTGTATTAAGAAGAAGTCCAAGGCTGATGAGCTCAGTGGGAAAGAGGAAAGTAAGAATTTATGATGCCTGAGCTGGGCATCTACTTTAGGGGGTGTGTTGTGTCCCTCGAAATTCAAGATTTGACCCTTGAACTCTTTGATTACAAATTTTTTTTTGTTTTCTGAGACAGAGTCTCATTATGTTGCCCTCTGTAGCGCCCTGTGGTGTCACAGCTCACAGCAACCTCAAACTCTTGGGAGTAAGTGATTCTCTTGCCTCAGCCTACCGAGCAACTAGGGCTACAGGCATCTGCACAATGCCCAGCTATGTTTTGGTTGCAATTGTCCTTGTTGTTTAGCAGGCTCGGCCTGGGCTCGAACCCACCAGCCTCAGTATATGTGGCCAGTGACCTACTCACTGAGCTACAGGTGCTGAGCCGAAGTTCAAATTCTTAAATAGGTATTTTGGATCTTCATAAAAATGGTCAGGAAAGTGCATTATTATAATTTGTAATATTTTTTCACTTCTATAGACAGGATTAGGGGACAGTTTAAGGATGTGAATATTGGAAGTGGTGGAGATGAGATTTGTATTCTTCTTAAATAACAGTCTCTGAATTATGACGCTTTCCACAGGTACAAAAATTGTCATGAGACTTTTAAAATAGTACTGTAAGAAACATTGGAGATCAAACCAGCACATTGTACCTCATAAATGCATGAATGTACACAGCTAGATTTAATTAAATAATAAAAAAAAGATGACACTGGAGATCGTGGGCTTCCTCTCTCTACCATGTGAAGACACAGTGAGAAGGTTGCCGTCTGGGATCTAAAGGGAGAGTCCTCACCAGACATCAACAATGGCGGCATCTAGATCCTGGGCTTCAAGTCTCTAGAAATGAGATGACACATTTCTGTTGTTTGAGCCACCCAGTCTGTGGTATTTTGTTATTGCAGTGTGAGCTGACTAATATACACTCATTCCCAGGCTTCCCCTGGAAATTTATTCAACAGATCTGAACTATAGCCTAGCATTTGAACTCTTCAAAATCTCTAAAGGATTTTGTAATATACCTTTAGGATGGAGAACAACCTAATGTTTAATTTGTGTATAAGTTGCTGTCAACCATGTCTGCATATTAAAATATCCTTTGGAGCTTTTCAATAAGATAGATGCAAATTTCCATTTTGGATCAATTAAACCCAGGGTAGGGCCAGGCATTGCTAGTTTTTAAAAAGCTCCCTAGGTGAGTCTAATTAGACAGCCAAACAAAGGAAAGAAACACTGGCCTGAATTAATCCCTTCTTTTTGTTTTTGCTCCATAAATTCCAGTTTCCAAAGACGCAGAGTCTGAAGATACTCTCTCTTCCCTCTGCGTTTCACATTCCACACCTCAAATCAACACTGTTGTTATTTTCCAAACAGCGACTCCATAGTTTCAAAAATCATCTTTTTCCCCTGTGGCTTCAAGTTTATCAATACTTAATATCCCAGAATCAGGACTGAAAAAGTAAGAACGTAAGTTGGTTTTCTAGGTTTCTGGATTCTTGGCAAATTAGTAGTATTATTTACTTAAAACTGCACAATTTAAAGCAGTAACGGATTTTAGATTTTATACCCAAATGGTATTTGATGTGTGATACATGTTTGTCTTCTTGTTCAAGTATTATTGAGTTACTTTTTATGCCTCTGGCTACTTTGTTGGCACTTGGGATATGGTAATGTTTAGAATATTTTTTACTAGTATGGCACGATGGTTGATCAGAAAGCACGTAGGTTGTAAATAGCCCTTATGTTCATGCCGGAGCTTATTGTCCCTGAATTAAACGGGCAGGTGGCTACATCCCTCCCCTCATAGAGCCTGCAGTGCTTGTGGAGTATCTGAATGGATGTTGATGGGACCTCGGTTGTTCTGAGTACCATCCCCAGAGAATTTGGTTCAGTGCATCAGAGTTGGGGCTCAGGAATCTGCATTTTTAACATATTTCCTCGGACACTGAAGGAAAGAGGCAACCAGGAAGGGATTACTCAGTTGTTCCATAAAGCAACTCAGATGGTTTTTTGCAAACTCGAGCCAACTACATGCACTTTTTTCTCTTACTTCTTTCAGGGTGTTTTCAGTGGAAAGTCTCTACTGTCTGATGGTTGGCGTCCTGGAAGTCAACTTTATAGACTTAGCTTTTGTGCGTTGCTCCAACTGAGCTCCTCCTTTCACTCCCCCTGCAAACACCCATCAGTAGGAAATTCTGGAGACTTGAAGAGTAATACCACTTTGTTTTTCTTCTTAAAGGTGCAACCGTTTAGTTAGATATCAAATCCAACACACTTGAGTTGTTAAATCTCTCTCAGAATCGAGTCATCCCTCAGGGGTTTCATTAATCTAAATGACCACATTATCACAGCTGCAACTCATCTTAAGAACTATTTCTCAGAAAAACAGTGAGTAGCCAGTGAATCTCTGTATACAGAGGAAAAAAAAATAAAGAACAGTTTAAATTCTAAATCTTATCATCAGGGTTTCCGCTGAAATTTTTTCAATGTTGGAATGTGTGGCTTTTAATCTTGTTTTGGGGGAATTTTTAAATTTGGCTTGGATTAAAGGGCAAAATGTTTGGGGACATAAACAGCTTAGTATCTAACGGCATTAAATAGCTAAAGACTTAAAGAGGGCATATTTTAAGATGATCATTTTAAATAAATTGAAATTATTAGCCAATATGGTGAATCTTTTTTAAAATTTTTATTTTTTAAAAACTTCCTTAAATAAGATTTTATTTATTTTATCTTTTTAAAATTGGCCTGCTAAAAAACAACAGTGACAACTACAACAATAACAACCCCCTCACCCCCCAAATAGCCGGGCATTGTGGCCGGCACCTGTAGTCCCAGATACTTGGGAGGCTGAGGCAAGAGAATCGCTTAAGCCCAAGAGTTTGAGGTTGCTATGAGCTGTAATGCAACAGCACTCTACTTAGGACAACATACTGAAAGAAAAAAAAAAGAATGAGGTTACACTGATTACTTTTGTTAGATAAAGTTCCTTTTATAATTATGTCCTGCCCCCAAGAGGTATGCTATGCCCTGTGACCCCCCATTCTTCTTAGTAAAGCATCTCCCCTCTCCCCACTTGCTTATTCCCTTACCCCTCTTGTATAAGTTCATCTACTGCTTCATATTACAAAAGAATACATTGTATTCTTGCTTCTCCATTCTTGGGATGCTTTATTAAGAAGAATGTTTTCTACCTTCATCCAAGTTAATACAAAAGATATAAAGTCTCCATCTTTTTTAGTGACTGAAAAATATTCCATGGTAGACATATACCTCAGCTTATTAATCCATTCCTGGGTTGGTGGGCATTTAGGCTGTTTCTACATTGTGGTGATTGTAAACTGAGCTGCAATAAACTGACTGGTCCAAATGTCCTTATGATAAAAGGATTTTTTTCTTCTGGCAAGATGCCTAGTAATGGGATTGCAGGATCAAATGGGCGGTTTAATTTCAGTTCTTTGAGGATTCTCCATACCTCCTTCCAAAAAGGTTGTATTATTTTGCAGTCCCCCCAGCAGTGTAAAAGTGTTCCCCTTTCTCCACATCCATGCCAGCATCTGCAGCTTTGAGACTTTGTGATGTGGACCTTTCTCCTTGGGATTAAGTGATATCTCAGGGTGGTTTTGATTTGCATTTCTATGACTATCAGGGATGATGAGCATTTTTTCAAATGTTTGTTAGCCACTCATCTGTCTTTAGAAAAGGTTCTATTCATCTCTCTTGCCCAATCATATATGGGATTGTTGGGTCTTTTTTTTGTTGATTATTTTGAGTCTCTGTAGATCCTAGTTATCAAGTTTTTGTCTGATTCATAATATGCAAATATCTTTTCTCATTCTGAAGGTAGTCTGTTTGCTTTGGTTGTTGTTTCCTTCACTGTTATAGAAGCTTTCAGTTTAATTAAGTACCATTTGTTTATTTTTATTGTTGCAATTGCCATGGAAGTCTTCTTATAAAATTTTGGAGTTCTCTAAGCACTTGTTCTGCTTTCTCTGTCTTCTTTTCTGCCTCTTTAACTACATGGGTTATCTCAAAAACTTTATCCTCTAGCTCTGAGGTTCTTTCTTCTCCATGGTCTAACCTATTTTTGACATTTTCTACTGTATTTTTATATTCCCTGATTGTCTCCTTAATTTCCTCCGCTATATCCTTTCTATAGTCTACATATTTCTTGTCCGACTTTAGGTTCTGTCTTTCCATTTTCTCACCCATTCCTTTTATTGTCTTTATCATCCATATTTTAAATTCCCTTCCTGTCAAGTCTATTAATTCTTTATAGGTGGAATCTTCTGCAGTAGCTGCCTCATTGGCAGAGTCCCTTGGGGGAGTTCCTCTGCTTTGGTTTTTCATGTTGTCCAAATTGTTTTGTTGGTTCCTCATGTGTTCTTTCTTCTTGTTTACTTCCTTGTCCTCCTTTTTCCTTCTCATTGCCTCATTTGCCTCAAATTACCTTGTCTCAGAGCTTAGATGTTGAAGTGGCCTTAGCCTGAACAAAGCCTTAGCCGTGGTGTCCTCAAACTTTTTAAATAGGAGGCCAATTCACTGTCCCTCAGACCATTGGCGGGCCAGACTATAGTTAAAAAAAAAAAAACAAAAAAAACTATGAACAAATTCCTGTGCACACTGCACATTAAAGATCAAAACGGGAACAAATACATTCACACTGCTGCATGTGGCCTGCAGGCCGTAGTTTGACGACCCCTGGCCTTAGCCTGAACAAAACTCTTCTTCATGGCCAAATAAACAGAAGTCCTTGCTCTTGATGACAGTATGTTGTAATGTGTTGCCAGCATGCCAGGTGGCACTGTGGTTTTTTTTAGAAACAAAAGTCCTGCCAGCAATCTCTATAGTCCTTACTCCCAACTTAGTTGCTTTTGGCAGATTGCCTTATTGTTTCCTCAGCATTCAGACCTTGCCGAGTTGGGACTTTAAAGCTCACAAGAATCCTGCAGGTCTCACAGTGCCCCCTGACTCCAGTTCCCATGGGGTGTGAGAGTCCCTCAGCCTATCCCAAGAGTGGAGTTCTGATCCCAGTAGGCAGACTGCCATGCTTTAGGCCCTGGCTAAGACCTTTGCAATACTTTCCCACAATGGCAGCCTCTTGTCACTGTGACCTTCTCATTTTTGGCTGCCTTGTCAGCTACCAAATCTATGGCAAATCCACTCCAACTGGCATTCAAATCTGGTTGCTGTATACTCTTTGCGTCTGCCCACTCTTTCAAACTTTCCACTCCATGCACAGCTTCCCCTGGCAAATGAAAATGCTGGAAAGGCTTCTTCCCGTCCCAGGCCCTCTATAGGAGTCCAGCCAATCCCAACCAGTCACAATCACTCGCCTAATTCATCAGATTTCTATCACTCTAGATTATTCGCTGTATCCAGCTCTCCACCTCCTCTCTGTGCTCCCTGAACTGTGACTCTGGGTAAGGTCCCCACACCTGGTATGGCTTGGTTCTCTCTTTTCCCCAGTTGTTCTAGGAAAGCTCAGCTGAATGATGCTTCTCTTCTGCCATCTTGCTCCACCCCCTGGTGAATCTTTTAAGTATGTTTCCTTGAACATATTTTAGATGATATTCAATGTAAACACATTGTATATAATCTTACAGATAGTTAATTATAAGACTCTAGTTCCTTACTCACGCTTACTTTTTCATGTAAGTTTTGTTTTATGGCAAAATCTTAGTAAAGGGTTAAAAAAAAAAAAAAGCAAAGGACTTTTCCCATCCCTTTGCCTAATTAAATGATTCATTAACTTTAAACACACTTGGTATATATTGAACAAAGGATATGGCTTTGGTTTTGTGTATCTGGAAAGAAAATGGGATTTAAATGGGCTGAAAACATAGGCGGAAGTCCTAATAAATAATGAGGCTGAGAAGCAGACCTTGGAAGCCTTGGTGGGTGGGCAGTGCCCGAGGCTGGTGCTAGACCAGCACCCAAATGGAAGCAGGAGGAGAGTGACTCAGAGACCAGCAGCCACAGCATAAGAGTCGTTTAAATGCTTCATTTTATGTTTTCGTCCATGCTAGAAGTTTCAGAATTTAAAATCAGGTGTTCTTCCTTCACCTAAATTTATTTGCTTTAATCATTTGCATTTTAAATAATTCATTACCTTTTGGGAGATAAAAGAATAGTTTATTCTGGCCTTTTTCCTATTTTGAGGATCACAAAAATACATAGAAAAATACAAGCAGAGCTTTGTGATGATTGACAAGGGAAATACTAATATCACAAACTTACCGATCAATGATGTCCTCAGACTGGGAGAAATCAATGCCTTGGTGACGTCTAGGTGAAGTGGTAAAGAGGAGTCATGTGATATGAATGTTGTGCTATGTATTATGACATTTGAGTTTTGTGGGATAGATTTGATGGTTATTACCTCAATAAATAGGCATTATTAATTCTTCTGCGATTGGCATATAAAAATTATAAAAGAATTGCAAAGAACATTCAAAGAAACTTGACCAAATAAAATAAGTAATTCAGCAATGTTTCTACCCTAAATGTGGGAACGTAAAACCAAAGTTCCTTCTCTCTAGCCTGTCTTGATCGTCTGCCCAGTTTCCTTCTGTGGCTTCATACTTCCTTCAAACCTACTGCAGAATACAGTAGGCACTAAAGGGGAATTTATTCCATGTCCTCATGTAAATCATCAAGAAGGGTAGACTTTGAAACCCTAGAACATATTCTTGGATCTGCAGAGATTCAAACTGATGCCTTGGGGTTTAAATGAAAAGTCCTTCCCCAAAGAGCAAGAAGATACAACAACAAAATGATAACCCGTGGCAAATGCCATCAAAACGTTTCCAATCTGCGGGCTCAAAATGTCAGTACTTATTAAACTGTACATTGGAAATTATTAAGAATATAATTGCCAAATGTCCTGTATTCCATTTTGTCATTAGCAAAGAAGTGGCAGCTGAGCATTCGTTTATCTGCTCTAACACGATTGCTATGGGTTGTGGACAAAAAAAAAAAGAAAACAAAAAACAGAAGATGAAAAAATTCCCTTGTTAACTACTAGAACTGTTTGGGAATTTAGTTTAGATGGGATAACCTTCCTTCCATCCCTAACTGCTGTGTCATATTTTGAGAATATACCACTCTCCAGCAAACGTACAAGGAGCACTTCCTCACTGCTAGAATGGAAAAGGGGAAAGATGTGTTGTTGACATTTTCGAGAATTGAAAGTCCATTGGATAACTTTTTGGAGCAGACAAATACTTTACTTTTGACTAGGATTGCCTATGAAATCTGGAGCTGCTAAAAGAAAAAAAAAAGTTAGTATTTGATTATAAATACCACTTTGCCCTATTTTTAAAAATACAGCAAAAACCAAATACTGTGTGCCTACAGATTTATACCCTTAATTATCATGGGACCCTATCATGCAGTTCGAAAGAAAAGAGTTTCCAGCCTTCCAATTTCTGATCAGCAATGATGAATCTCTGCTTCATGGGTAAATACTTTCTCTTTGTAGTGTTATAAAGATGAGTATTTCTAGCTAAGATGCAACCTGTTAAAGCCACACATCAAAGGAATAATTCAATATCTAGCTAGATAAATAGGAGATTAAAGAAAAACCCTTGACTTTCTCCTAAAATCTTTTCTCTTAAACACAGAAAAAAACTTTGAAATTTGTGCTAAAATCATTTGTCTTAAACGTAAAACAAGTGAGGTTGTCCTCTTGCTGGCCCGGAGTTGGAGGGAGGGAAGTGGGGCAAGGGGCAGTGAAGAGGTGAGAGTTACAGACAGGGCCTGCTTCCTAAAACTTAATGTATAAAGTGCAAACAATCACTTTCCAGTGCTAACAAGTATTGTAGTGTTCTTCAGTGGGGTCAGATTAACGTAGAGGCAAGCTCATGACCAACTGACATGATATGCTACATATCATGAGAAAGGAAAACACTCATCGATTTCATCTGTGTGATTCATGCTTTACCTAGATGGCTCAGGCTTCCTCTGTCGAGTTAAAATTTTAATGTCTTCGTTAACACCTACCAAGCATTATTTTTGACATGAAGAAAGAGGCAGTTTAGTTTCTTTCCACTATTCCCTTTGTTATCATTGAACTTTGGAATTTTTCAAGACACAGAGAGGTTTTCAATGAGGTAGTATGATAACTATGTTCTCCCCAAGTTTGTAGATGGAAAATTTAAAACACACTTACAAGCTGACAAGATATTACATTGAGCGCTGTACACGTGGTGGCTAGATTCTGCTATTAAATAATATTTTTATGATCTTTGTTTCATCACATGTCCATTTCTCTCTCCACCCTGTTATCCACCCACTGATACAGTCGAGTGTTTTGATGCATTTCCAAGTTAGTTGCAGACATTAGTACCTGTTCCTGAAATCTGCCAGCATGCGTATCATTAAGTAAAGTTCAGCATTTGTTTACAGGTAGTTATGTTTTGAACTGAGCTAGTCTAGAGCTATTTGGCTGGAAAAACTATTTGTGGGGAGAAAGGCTGCCAAAAGTAGGAGCAGTTGAGAATTGGCAGGGAAGGTGCAGTTTTTATCTGGGATTAATAATAGCTTTCAAGTATTTGCACCATGCCAAGCATTTTAAGTATACTATTTGATTTGATCCACACAACAACATTAAAAATTTGTTTTGCTGCCTTCAGTTTACTCAGAAGGAAGGGAAGGTTTGTAGAGGTTAGGGCATTTGTCCAGTGTATTGTTGGGGCTGGAATTCACAGGTGTTAGACTTTGACTTGTGGTTTAAAAGAAAACAAGGCATTTGATAATGAAAACAAAACATTGAGGTGTTCATCCTGTTCGGTTTGTTAAAATTTCTTAAAAATATATATCGTGCTTTTAAAATGACCCCGTCACAAGGTACATTTTCTTCCATGTGTGGCTTTGACACATCAGAAAGATTTTAATACAAGCTTCTCTTTCATTTTGCAGTATGGATAGAAAACTTCCATTCTTAATTAATTAGTGCTTCAGTTTTATTGATTGATTGATTATCTAATAGGCTGGAACCAAAATGTTTTATTTAAAATAAAAATTAATCTTTACTGTTAATGCAGAAGCCTGATAGTATGTGATTATTTCTGGCATAGAATTTATTGTTCAGAATTATGTTCACGTCTAATATCTTAAATTTTGCCTTCAATATGATTAGAAGGAAGTGAAGACATTAGTTACATCTGTTTTTTAAAACTGCTCAATATTTGAGTTTAGGATTGGTGAAGCAAATTATTATGAATATGAAGTTTCTACCCATGGGGTTGTCCTAAGTGTTCCTAAGGGAAACTGTGTTTATGATCCAGAAAGAGTGATGTCTTTTTCTTTTTAGATCATTCCATTTTTTAGCCATTATATTCCTGACTTGACTTTGAGGTTTAAGAGGAGGAACAGTGTTAATTTCTGCTGAGGGAATTCATTTCATGTGTAAGTTTTGTTTTATTGAATTCTAGCAAAGGAGCTTTTAAAACAGCCTGAGGCTTTTTGGGGGGTAGATTTGAGGGGGGAGCTAGTTCTTACACAGTGTATAATTGTGGTTGTTGAGCTATATTGCATGAATATATGATGAATTAAGATGTCAAATAAGATAATGTCAACCAAATCCTGCATGAAGAGATGCTATGTACCACTGAGTAAACGCCAAAGGCCTACTTTCAAATATTAGCAAGAATAAACAAGTATGTGTACTGTAGGCATGCAGGGATTGCGTATTTCTTTAATCTGGATCCTGTCCTCTATTACAGCTTGGTGCACATTTCAGAATTTCCAGTCTTCTCCGAATCCATGCATTCTTCCATAGTTATTCAATATGCTAGAGAATTTTAAAGGGAACGAAGGACTTTTAGGTTTTAAGGTAATTAAAACATTCTTGATTTAAAGGAACACCATTGTATATAGGACAAAGAGACCTAGAAATATTTTTTCCCCGTCCTTGAGTATGTTAGCTGTGGGAGTGAGATGCTGAAGCAGCAACTGAATACTTTTTGAAAAACATCTTAGCTGCCCCCTCCTTTAGCTCCCACCTTCCTTTATAACAACCAAACCTGGAGCTTAAAAAGTCTTCTCGTGATTCATCTGCCTCCACAGCTGGCCTTCATCCTTGTCACCGGAGAAAGCTGTTCTCCCCAGATTGAATCTTCTGCCCAAAGCCGCAAGTTTGGCTGCTTGAAATCTCAGAAATACTCCGTGCTCAAGGAGCTCATTCAAACAAATAAATAAAATGTGTAAACTTTCAGGTCCTACAGATGACTTATGTTCCTCCAACATAGTCCGTCAACATTTGCAGCGTTCGTAAAAGGATTGTGTGAGAGGGATTGGCTTGGGGCATTGTCCTTTATCTAAATTTTTATAAAGTGCTCTTAGGAATAAGGATGGTTTATTCCTATTGACAGCTTGGCCTACGTAGAATAAACAGGGGAGCCGTGTTTGGAGGCAGCGTGCTAAATTGTAAGCAGCAGTGATTCAAATAGGATATTGAGAAAATAAATATGCTGAAACATTGTATAGTTGCAATGGTTGTAATCCTTGTAGTTGTAAGTCAGACATAAATACCCTAGGAAGCCGGTTGCATTTTATCCAGTCTCGTTAGATTGAGCTTCTGGAAATGCATAAGTTACGTTAGTTAGTTAGCACTGGATCCAAAACCCAACTCGATCTACTCCACACACTCCATGATCTTCCCTCTTTTCGTTTTTAGTATTTTCAGTACTTACCTAGCACAGTCCTTGACATTCAGTCAGGACCCAATAAATATCAGATGTATTAAGCAAAATTAAAACCTTCTTGAAAGTCTAATTTTGTGAATATTTATTGTAAATATTAAAATGTCTAGGAATTAACAACATTCCTCTAGGCAAACTACCTATTTTCAAGCTTAGTTTAAATGACATTTTCCTTCTGTATAATCAGAACAAGTTTTCATGTTACAAAATCCTTATAAAAACCAGGAAAATGTTGACATTTTTGAAGCTGAAATTTAGTATTATGAATTCTAATTTTAAAAGTCCCTCTTTTACAATATATACTCAAATTATTTCCAGGACACGATTTTTGTCACATGTGTTTTTGCCTAGATTTTTGATAATCTGTCACTCTCATTGTCACTATCAAAAATCTGTTCCTCCTCTGAATTTTCTCATGTATTTTTCTCTCCATCTTAATGAAAGAGCTGAAAATCAGTACACTAATTTGAAAACCTATTTTTTTGGCATTTTCAACATTTATTAAAACCCCCAATTTTTTATGGCAAGTCTTCTTATCTATACTTTTGCTTAGAAAAATGAGAGCTGGGGATTGACTTCTGATTTTTTCAATAGTGTCATAATATTTCTTGAGTAAGTGTTGAGCAGTGGTATCTGTTGCTTCTAAATATTCTTCCTTCTTGAAGAGTTTTTAGTTCTTACCTGTTCCCTGTACCCAACACAGTGACTAGAAATTGAAAAAAACACTGACTCTATCGCTTTCCTTTATGGGAGCTAGATCAAATGTAGTGGAGTCTAAAAGGTACTTTCATAAAGAATATGAATATTCTAGTGTGTTTGGTGACCTGAAATTCATTCCCGAATTGAAAATATTACAAGGAGATGTGGGTTACATTGAGAAATAATGAAGACCCTTGATCAAGGCTATACATTAATTATGTAAGAGTATCTTATAGGTCTCAACTGTCCGCCTGCCTCAGTCCCCAAAATGCTAGGGTTATAGATCTGAGCCACCGCACTCAGCTAGCAAATATATCTTGATTCTTGTTGTGGACTGAATGTATATGTCCTGCCCCTTCAAAAATCATATGTTGAAGTCTTAACTTCCAGTGTAATGATGTTTGCAATGGGGATGGGGCGTTTGGCAGGTGATTAAGTTCAAATGAGATCATAATGGTACAGTCCTAATTTGAGGAAAACCACAACAGAGAAAGTGGCCCTCTGTAAGCTGGAAGAGAGCCCTCCCCAGAACACCACCATGATGATGCCCTGAGCTTAAGACTTCCAGGCTGCAGAACTGTGAGAAAGTAAATTTCTGTTTTATTGTTATTATTGTTTCAGGTTAATTGAGGGTACAAAGAAGTAGGTGACACTGTTTGCATTTGTTAGGTAAAGTCTCCCTTATAATAAATTTCTGTTAAGAGATACGATCAGGGCTAAAGATTCCTTGCAATGGATGGACTTCTTTCTTTGCATATGGGTCTGATGTGATTACACCAATGAGCCCAGGGGACTTATTCTTTACTCCTCCTGTTGTTTAGGGCTGAAGATCACATATTCCCTTCATATCTTAGCCACTCTCCACGAGTTCTCCTGTGCTGTACCTTGAGTACATCTCGTATCTCTGTTGTTGGAGGCCTGAAAGGAAGTTTATGAAAATGAGTCTTGCGGCAAAAAAAAATATTGCAGTATTGCTTATCATATTATCTAAATCTTGTTCTTTGGAGTTGCTGATCAAACATGAGCACGTGTGTACAATGCTTTCCTGGGGCCAGCGTGGCCAATGCTGTGGTTGGAAAATGATTCATATTACACCGAGGACCCTTGGACCACAGACTTCTACAGCTGTAGTTGGTTGGAAGACTCTCACCATTATTTGAAATCTTTTATGAACTTCTATAATGTGGAATGTTAATAACTGAACATTGTATAACTTAATCTTAAATTGATCTGCTGATGCAGAGCAATTGGGAGGTAGACCAAAGACAAAATTGAAAAGTGTGATGATCTAAAACTGAAGTTCCTGAACGATCCAAAGTTTAGCTTGTTGAAGATTTAATCAATCATTTTCTGAGTCCTTTTCATTGCTGTTGATTAAAGCAAGGATCTCAGGAAAAGTTTTCTTTTGGCCATAGTGACAGTAGTAAAGATGAGCTCAGCTGTCTCTGAGGTTCTTGCTGTTGCTTCCTGGCCTCATGTACTTGATGGGAGGCCAAATACCCCACTGTCTTGAAAAGGACATGTAATTTATGAGTCTTTGACACAACTTTGAGATGTGTCAGTGGCTCACCAATAAGAGAGATTTGCCACAAAATGACAGCTAATTGTAGGAAAATCACAGGATAAAACTCCAAGACAGAATAACAGGACACCATCATGCTTATATAGTATTTTTTTAGTTTTATAGCACAGGTCATCTGCATTCAAAGCGTTTAAAATTACTTCTTCAGCTTTTTTTATCACTTCGATGATACAGCATTCAGAATTTAAAAATTCTGATGTGGATGAGCTGCTGTGCGTATTAAGCATTGTGTAATTTAAATGATGGCTTCTAAAAATGTTATTTCTCAAATAAAATATGGCATTTGCAAAATTAACACACAGGATCTTATTTTTAAAGAACTGCCTCCACTAATCTCCAGTCTGTTAGGAATCATTTTCTTTAACTTGGTCTATTGACCATTTTCATCTCCTGAAAAGAATTTTTCTTCCTCTGATATTTGCTTTGGATTACATTACTTTCTTTTTTCTTTCTTTCTTCTTTTTAAAATTGTGATTTCCCCCACTTAACACTCAGAGGAAGAGAGAAATATTTATTAATAACTTTTTCTGCCATCTACTCACAAAGAGAAGTTCAAGTGGGAGAAGCTCCCAAATTAACCAAAAAAATCTAGCATTAATAATGAAGACAGAGCACCATTCAGGTTTTGAAGGGGAACCATGACTGTCTTTGGTGACTTGATTTTAACTAGCTTACCTGACTGACCAACCTGACCAACCGGGGCTCTTGAGTCTTCATTAAAAATTACAACTGGAACTTTACTCTAGATGAGAACAATGTAACCTAAAAATTTGTACCCTCATATGAATTTGAAGTTTAAACAAAAAAATCCCAACAGATATAAACTGCTGAACTATAAGCTGAAAGATTCTGTTGTTATTTCTATGAAAACTTCATTAAATGATTTTTTTCTTTGACAGATTTGATGACAGCAAAGTAGATATAGCATACTTGTTAACTTAGGTGTAGGTGATAAAAATATTGGGAAAACAAAAAAAAATCAAAGAACTCTGGTGCATTTTAAAAAGTTTAAATTTTCTTAACGTGGAATATCAAGTTGGAGACCTAAGCCTTGAGAGGTTTTAGCCTTTCTAAGAAAGATTGGCGCATGAATGCATTAATGTGAATAATGAAAGTTTCATGTGAAAAGTGGATGTTAATTATATGCTCATTTAATTTGCTTAAATGATCTCTGCTTTTAATAAATCTTTCAACTGTATTTACTGATTTTATTTCTGTTAATCAACTACTAGTTGTGGTTATCTGAATAAGAAAACTTTTGCCATATTAAATGTAACCCCAGGCAAATCCAGGGAACCATGGGACTTACTCTTTGCTACTTCCATATAAAGTAATGCAATGAGGGAGGTAAAAAAATTTTTTTAAAGAATTTTGATATTTGTATATTAACAATAATAAAGATTTACTATGTGAAACATCTCTTTTCAAATCCCATAAACTCTATCCAGATTTCCTGGTTTGAACAATTGTTTCAGATTCTCCAAGGAAGTCATCTAGTAAATAGTTGATTTACTAAATAGTACGATCTTCAAATTATTTTTTTCTAACAAGTATGGAAAGCCCTAGATTATTTCTTCTTGTTGCTTTGACTCTTTGATTACATAATTGATCATTTAACTGGAAAATGAGAAACAAATATTTTGTGACTAAAATTATTCATTGAAATTCACACTTGCATTCTTTTTTCCTCAGTACTAAAGAAATTTGTAAGCCAATTAAAAATTGGCTTGTAAGCCATATAGAAGCACAAAGTTTTTATTTTTTATTTTTTTCCAAAATAACTGACGAGAAAGCCATGGGATAGAGAAATTCTCTATATTTCTATAAGGTGTTTTTTTTTTTTAAATGAACTTTACTTAAATGCTTTACTTAGGAACCTATGAGGAAGACAAAATAATGTCTTAGTTGAGTAATAGAAACCTCAGTTTTAGATAAAAAGCAGATTCTGGCACACAAAGTAAAACAATACATGACATTAAATAAAATCCAGTTATACGCAATCAAACTGGTATTAGATATAAAGCACATTAAAATAAAATAAAAATTGTTTCATAAAGGACACAATGGGAGCTAAGGGTGTCTGACTGTTTTAGAGACAAGTTCTTCTCAACTTCGTTTTTTTTTTTGAGACAGTTTCACCTTGTTGCTCTCTGTGGAGTGCTTGATGTCACAGTTCACAGTAACCTCCAACTCTTGGGCTTAGGCGATTCTCTTGCCTGCTGAGTAGCTGGGATTACAGGCACCCGCACGACAGCTGGCTATTTTTGTTGCAGTTGTTACTGTTGTTTTAGCTGGCCAGGTCTGGGTTCCAACCCGCCACCCTCGGTATATGGGTTTGGCGCCCTACCCACTGAGCCACGGGAACCACCCTCTTCTCAACTTCTAACGTAAAAAGAGAAGCTGGTGCTTAGGTAAAAGAATCTGTATGAAAGCCTTATGGAACTGTCTCTAAGAAATATCCATTTAATCAAATGTCACTATCTTTTTTAATGTTTTGCAGTTTGATGCAGAGAGTGTACTTTTATTTCGTCAACAGCTGCTCTTTCTAAATGGGTGCAGCTGTACTACAGATTTAATTTGCAACAATTGCTTAATTTTTAGTCAGTTGCTCCCAGTCTTTGAAAAGTGATGTTTCTGTGGAAGGAAAAGAATTTTTTTGTTGTTGTTCCTAGAAAGCACAAGTGTGATATAAAGTAGGAGTTAGGCAAATAAAAGTTTCTGCTTGATTTTTTAAAACATAAAAAGTGCTGTTCCTCTCTTTAGAGTGCTCTGTTTCTGTGTTTCCCGGACATCCTTTAAAAGACCACATTCACAGAGATGTGTGGTGCCCACATCAACACCAGTGCCTTCATCTAAAAACTTCTAAAACACTAGGCTAGAACAAATTCTGGTAACTGACTTGAAACAGAGGAAAAGATAATTACATCTATTAATTTTGAATGTGATCTACTTTGAGACTCACCCAGTATCATGTATTTGTTGCTTGAATTAGAACTTTGACTTTTTCATACACAGAGACACTTGCATCTTCTTCATCTTCATTAAATTATGATGTAAAACAATACATGACCCTGTCCCTATCTCTGTACAGTACTCTGTTTTTCTATCTCATTTATAAATCTACTTTCAGGCTTAAATGCTGTGGCAAAATCATCCTGCTGCATACCTTAAAATTCAGGGTTTTTTTTTAACTCAGAAAAATTCGGAGGGAAAAGTCAATATTAATTTTACAGTATCTAATGTTTATCCCAATAACATTTTCATAACTTCTCATAGCCTTTCATCTTCCAAATAAAACTGTAGACATGTGGACATGAAAAATGTGATTTCATAAAAAATGTATACATTCTCTTAATCTTTCTTCATGCAAGACTTACCTGTCTCCGAGGGTGAGAACATGCTCAGTCAAACCTCCTAGCCTGCTGATTCCTTCTCCTCCTATATCCACTTGACTCATGGTGTAGCTGATGAAGTTTTTTTGAAGTAGTGTCTTTTTCAGGGAGTAGCTTTAAAGATCTCCTTCATGTGTATTAGTCTTTTTGAAACTGTTAGTTAAGTATTTAATTTCTTTACGTAGTGGGTTATGCAGACAGAATTCTTTCATAAATGTAAATTTGGATCACCTAGTTATCTAGCTATTGCCTAGACTTAAACTGCAATTACCTTGAAGTTTTTTTTTTTAAATCTCTTAAAAGTACATTATGCTTAATAGTAGTGACCTAGTATAAAACTCAGTAACAAAATGTTCTGTTAACTTTTATGTAGGATTTTTTGCTTCTTTAATATTTTAGTTATTAAGCAATAACCTGCTTGTAATAATCTAGGTAAGGTATAGTTAGTATTCCTCAAACATCAATGAATTTTTTAATAGTTTTTATTCTTTGGGGGTAAGGGAAAATTTGATTTTTGGTTTACCTCTAATCTCTGCAAGAAAGGAGTTAGTATAACTTGTATGCTTTTTCTTTCTTCTTTTAATATTGGTATTTATTAATGAGCTGTGTTAATGTTAATCAACATTTCAGCAAATTTTTGACTTGAATTTTGTTTAAAATTTTTGCTTTGTCTTTAACCTTTTATTCTTTACTATCCCATTTTATTTTTATGGTACCTAAGACATCAAAAACTTTGAAATGTTCTTAAAATTTAAGTATCACAGTAAAGCATAAAACAACCAGACTATCATTCATAATGGTAATGGTATACAGATGACTACAACAGTCATTTGTAATTTGTGATTAAAAAATTACCTTCCAAGGTATCTTTATTTTTACTATTTTTTCCCTAGTAAGTGTGTATGTGTTGATGGAAGATGAGTCTTGGTCATTCATTTTTAATGTGTTTAATGAATAGCACAGTGTCAGCATATTTTATTGTGATCATGAGTAATGTGAAATTAGACAATGTAATGTAAATTTTTCTATTAGTTTCCTTTGGCGTTGGTAACAAAATACCACAAACTGTGAGGATAAAACAAAAGAAATATCTTGTTTCTCAGCTCTGGGGCGGGAAGTCAGTGATCAAGGCATCTGCAGGAGGCCGTGAGGGCAGGACCTGTTCCATGCTATCTCCTAAACTCTGGGGACTCAGGCATCCTTCACCTTGTGGATGGTATGCTTCCTGTGCCCTCCCTCTTTCTACATCTATAACTGCACCTAAATTTCTCCCTTTTATAAAGAAGCAGTCATGTTGGATCAGAACCTAGCCAAATGACCTCATCAACTTGGTCATCATCAAAGACCCCCAATTTCAAGTAAGATCATATTCATGGCACAGAAATTAGGACTTCAGTACATTTCAGGGGAACACAACTCAACCTATAATAATTCTGGTTTGCCCTTTTACAATTAATTTTTTAAAGTTTTCAGAGTTCCTTTTGTTTCTACTCTTTGCTCAGAATAAGATAAGTCAAAAATTATTTCAGGCATGTTGATTTATTTAGTAGAATTATGGGCTGAGATTTCATAATGGCACACAAGAAACTTTTGTGTTTTCTGTCATCTGTGTGCTAATATTGATATTTTAAGAAAACTAGTCAAATGTAAGGATTTGTTTATCTACATTTACATGAAATCAGTGCCTTTAAATCTGGGTTATTTACTTCCTTTCGTGTATCATAGATTTACTTAATTTTACTGTGAAGTATTATTCCTATACTAGCTTTACTGCATTTATGTTCTGTTTTGATATGACAGACAATTGAGGACAAAGATTTAATTTTTCTAAATTAACAAAAAGCAGAATAAAACAAAATATAAATCCAAGAATTTACATGAATTCTTTGAAACAATTGAGAAGACCATGGCCTGACCCAGATTAGGGATTTTACCCCACTAACACTTGCTTGAGGTTTTGTTGTTATTTCATTGTTTTTCCAAATAATTTCTAAAGCATAGTTCTACTTTTCTAAAAAAAAAAAAAAAAAACCACATGTCCAAATTCCTTTTTCCCCCTAAATTTTTATTTTGTCCTACTTTTGCTGGGCCTTTAAAAATATATTGCCTTGGAGCAGCGCCTATAGCTCAAAGGAGTGGGACGCCAGCCCCATATACTGGAGGTGGCAGGTTCAAACCTGGCCCCAGCCAAAAGCTTAAAAAAAAAAAAAATGTATGTGTGTATATATATATATATATATATCCTTGATGTTTATATGGATAGAACAATACATTCCCTGGGATTAGTGACTCTTTATTCCTAGTGTGTGTATGAATGAACACACACATTTTTGAAAACGAACATATGATAGATGTGGTATTTTAGAAACTGGGTATTTTTGAATGGTTTGCCTAATCACAGATATTAAAAACGTGTTTGTTTAAGACCTAGAGGTAAGTGTAGAGACTGAGAAAATTACTGTAGTTTATTTTTGCTTTATATACTTTTTTTCCAATTATAGTAATCTATGGTTATTGAACAAATTTTGGAAAACATAGGGACGTACATGTGGTAAAACTCCTTGAATCCAACACAGTGTACTTTTAAATTTGTATTGGTGTCTGTCTGTGAGGCCCATGTGCATTTACTTTTGAGGAGGAGAGCTAAGGGATAATGTTAAAAAATTAAATCACAACTCTCATACAAATATGAAATGAATGCATGCCGAAGATTTTATTTCACTGATTAACTAGTGAGGGAACTAGTAAGATGTTATAACTGATTCAAATGAGAAGAAAAGGTATTACACACATTTAATGTCAGAAAAGGAATGAGGGAATGAATTTACCCAAAGATGCAAAACTGGTCCATTTCCACAGGACACTAATCACAGACCTCTCCATCACTGATTCTGTCACTTTTCTGTTGCTTATAGAGTTGTAAAATGGATCAGAGATAGCAAAAGCCAGAGATAAGCAGAACATGTGAGCGGGTTAGGGCACCCACTAAATTTGTTTTGTTTTATGTTTTTGCCCATTGAAGTCTTTCACAAGTTTTCCATGCAGGTTATGGTGATAGGTATTTTCACCAATTGGAATCATGCTTTTATGTATTTTTTCACCTAAAACAAATCAAACTGAAAATAGGACCATATTCATTTTCATTGATATTGATACTACCTACATTGATACCCAGGAGCATTATGAAATGCATAAACACTTAAAAAAAAAAACAAATAAAACAAAAATACTCCTACCTTGAACGTAGTGCTGTAGAGGGAGCAATAAACCGATGTATCACCCCTTTAGCTTCCTCCCTCCTAGCCACCCTTTTCCTTACTCGGCCAACCCCTCCAACCCCTTCAGTTGTTCATTCCAGATCCTAGTGTCGGGGGTTTTGCTTGAGTCAGCTTATAATATGAGTCACATCATTAGAAAAAATGCTTGCGAGAGTGTATTTCAGTATTGGTAAACAAGAATTCTTAACATTACCTTTAAAGATTCTGCTTACGTACTAATTACCGATCTGTGTTAAAACAGGCTGATCTTTGCTCACTGTTTTTCTTAAAAAAATCAACTTTATTTAGTTTCCACGAGACAAATGTCTCTTCTTAAATGAACAGGCTTTTAAGAGAATTAAAATTGAGCAGTGAATGTAAAATGTCCTTCCCAGAGTTTAATCACATTATTTTTCGAGAAGCATCCAGGTTCAAAGTGGTATTTTACATTTTTGTAAATATTTAAATGCATATTCTTCAATTATAAGATAATAATTCTTCTGGAATTGATTACTTATTTGGAAATCAACAGGTTCTCTTCCAAATACCATATTCCAAATTTACTAATGGACTCTGAATCTGAACACAGTTATTCTAAAAAAGAATTGACTTTCTGTTTATTTTTAAGTATAGATTTTTACCCACAGTTATTTTCCTTTGGTCATATCTTTCCTTCATTAAGATTTTCTGTATTTTGTTTTTATTTGCATGCACGGGCAAGAGGAATGATACATTCATTTTGCTGTTTCTAGAGATTAATGCAGAAAATGCCTAGAGAAGACAGGGTCTGGTTGTGATTTAGAGTTCAAGCCACGTAGCCTGCAAGTCTGGCTGTCAGCTTCTGACAACAGGAGTAAGCCTTGAGCCTTGACACCAGAGCCTTATTGCCATTTTGATTTAAAAAATGTTTTGGGTATAAACAAATGACTGTAGGTGAGCAAAGTGAGACAAAATAAACATTCATTCTGTCCTGTGGCTATTCCATGTATTTGTATGGAAGAATGAAAAGTCAGTACATAGCTCACTTCCAGTCTCTACAGAGGAAAGAAAATAATTTGTGCTTAAATATATTAATGTTTAATTGAATCATTTTACATATAATCATATGTGATTGTAAGATATATTATTAACTCTGAATGTATAGTTAATTCTATTTCTCGCCTCACTTACAGACTAAATAGATTTATTCCAGTAAAATCAACCCTGAAAATATTGTTCACTGATTTAGATGTTGATGACAGATGGGTCTTAGGTCAGAGTAACAGCTATGGCTGGGAGACATTGATTGTTAACATTTATGCTCCAATAATGAATGACCTGGATTTTTCCCACTTGTTTGCCCAGGAACTATAGGGCTGTGAAAGTCTTGACGTCATAGAGACCGAAGGATTTGGGGCCAGGGCATATTCTCTGCTAGCAGTCATTCATTAATAAATCCATGGCAAGAGAGTAGGATTTGAGTGACATCTGGAGGCTTTTATACTGGGAGGTGGGAGAATAATTCTGTGTGTGTTGGGGGAGAGGTCTCTGGGAGTGTTTCCCGAGCAACTTTGATTTGGCTTTTAGGAAATACCATATAGTTAACATTTCACATCGAGAGAGAAGGAAGGATTGAAAAGAATTCAAGGAGAAAGACTGATATTTTATCATTCCTTCTCTTGAATGTACTTGATTTAGTTTAATACTCCATGCTAATATGAAACATTTTTTGAGTTATATAAATGTGAGGGACACATATCTATTATTTGTTACAGATTTATCATTTAAAAATGAAGATTGAAATTTCTTTTACCTATCAAGAAAATTATAACAGTGACCCATGAATATATGGAAAGGATACATTTGAAGCTGTTTAGCTGTGAGGCAAAATTGTTGACATTGCTAGTGTTGACAATATACTGTGGGAAACTCACTGTGGGCATTAAAGAAGTCGTGTGACACTTTGCTGCATGGAAAGGGGGAACGCAAGCCTTCTCTGCCTTATGGCTAAGGAGAGCAATGTATGCGTAAGCAGCTTGTGGTGCAATTAAATTCCAGTTCCCTATAAAATATTGAATATATAGTTTGATTATGGAGAGTTGATGAAATTTGCAGCAAATTTACTCTGTTGTACATCAGTAATGCTCCAGGGAAGACGATAAAATGCTGTGGTGGTTAAAATCTAGAATATAAATATTAAAAGTATACAATTAAACATTTCTCTTTGTTGGTTCTCATCCCACTTGAAGAGACAGACCTCAGTATCTCTTTGTCACATTTTCAACAATAGGAGGAATAATGATTTAATAATCCTCTAACATTTTCTTATTCATGATTTTTTTTTTTGTAGTCCAAGAGTTATCAGCATACAGCACATTGTCTAGGCCTCTATGTTAGAGAATGGTTATTCATATTTTATGAGAAAACCTTGTACTCAACATTATCAAGTAATATTTTTAGCTACAAAGTGGATTATCTGTCCTACCTGTTTTTTGTTTTTGAGACAGAGTCTCATTATGTTGCCCTCAGTAGAGTACTGTGGCATCACAGCTCACAGCAACCTCAAACTCTTAGGCTTAAGCCATTCTCTTGCCTCAGCCTCTCAAATAGCTGGGACTACAGGCACCTGCCACAATGCCCGGCTATTTTTTGGTTGCTGTTTGGCTGGGGCTGGGTTCAAACCCACCATCCTCGGTGTAAGGGTGCCAGTGCCCTAGTCACTGAGACACAGGCGCTGCCCATGCCCAGCTGTTTTTTATTGCAATTGTCATTGCTGTTTTAGTTGACCTGGGCTGGGTTTGAACCCGCCAACTTCAGTGTATATGGCTGGCTCCATAACCACTGTGCTACGGGCGCCAAGCCCTAACTGGGTTATTTTATGCATATAACAAATTCCTTTAAAGAAGTAGTCAGTAGCAGCCTGTGGTATCAGATCCCATTGTTGTCATCTCATTAATGTTTAATGTTTTATACTTCACTGTATTTTTATTGGAAATACATATAATAAAATATTGTATGACTCTAAAATACAGGCATGTAAATTGCCTCCTGTAATCGTACTTCCTAGATAAAATCCTTATTAATAATTTAGTAAATAGCCTTCTCAATACTAAAAAAGACACACACAGCAGCATAGTGAGGAGTCTGAATTTTAAAGTGGGTCGAGAAAGAACACAGACTTTGGAGCTGCCTGGGTTTGAATCCCACCTCTGCTGCTATAAGAGCCGCATTTCTGGCAGGAAATAGACGACTCAGTCAAATGGATCACTGAAGACCTTGAGGAAGGAACTAGTGATGGAAGTATTAAGGGAAGCAACAAGGAATTAGAAGGCAATCTGGCTTAGGAAGAGGGGAAACCTATTGTCAAACTTGGGGCT
Organism: Arctocebus calabarensis; assembly: GCA_963573935.1. Taxonomy (NCBI): domain Eukaryota; kingdom Metazoa; phylum Chordata; class Mammalia; order Primates; family Lorisidae; genus Arctocebus; species Arctocebus calabarensis. The sequence goes on along the minus strand of CAUYON010029003.1, from coordinate 16,647 downwards.
AAAGGCTTATGGAGAGGGAACCCAGTGAGAGCAATATCTGTGGGAAGGGGCTCTGGGACAGGAGCTGTGGGGGACGTAGAGAAATGCAACCACTATTCCACCACCTCAAGGCTGCAAGCGGGGCAGGGTAGGACAGCGGGAGATGGTCACCCTCTTTTCTTCTGTTCCCATCTTCTCATGACCTTAACCCAGATGAGATCCATGAACTCTGGAATGTAGGTATCGTAATTTGTGGAAATCAGCCTCTTTAGGGTAGAGGAGGAAGGAGGAGAGAGGAATGGGAGGTGGGAAATGGAGAAGTGAAGATACCTATCGGCAGTTTGACCTAAGGTATACTGTTTGTAAATTACTCTGGGCTGTAGTTTCCTTGTTGATTTACTGGGGGAGAATAATAGAACCAATAATATCGTGAGCGTTAAATAAGTCAGTACATATAATTGAGAACATGTAGGTAAGTACCATCTGGATTGAAATTGGTTAGTGAGTATTATTAATAATTTATGAATTTATTTTATAGGCATCTTAGCCATGTATCTTGGTCATCTCCTCCTTTATTTATATTTGTGAATATGTACACACTGTATACAGTCAGCCTTCTAATTCCATAGGTTCTACATCTGTGATTCAATCAACTGTGGATTGAAAGGATTAGAAAAAACAGGAAAAAAAAATAATACAAATAAAAATACGATGTACACTATTAACATAGCATTTACATTGTGTTAGGTATTTTAAGTAATGTAGAGGTGATTTAAAGTATATGTGAAGATGTGCATAGGTTACATGCAAGTACTAGGCCTTTTATCTATGAGGGTCCTAGAACAAATCTCCCTCAGATAACAAGGGATGACTCCTGTACATATGATTTTCTTAATAATGTTTTCTTTTATCGAACTTGCTTCATTGTAAGATTATAGTATATAAGACACATAACATACAAAATATCTGTTAATTTTTTATTTATAAGGTTTATTGTTATTGTTATTTGTAAGGTTTCTGGTCAGTAGTAGGCTATTAGGAGTTAAATTTGGGGGAAGTCAAAGTTATACTTGGATTTTGGGGGGCAGGTGAGCTGCAACCATAGCCTCTGAGTTGTTCAAGGATTACCTGTAATTGCTTTCACTGTAATGAGGTCTAAGAAGAACAATTATGAGTGATGGACTTGAATCTCAGACTGTACATGTATAAATTCTTGTGACTATATTTTATCAATTTTGTTTTGGCCTAAAACATTCTCCTTACATGATGAATTATGAAGTAAGTCTTCCCTTTCTTACAGAGTAAATTTTCTTAAATTCAAGTTGACCACGTGTGAAGAAAATTGATATTTATTTACTTTTACTTCCGGGCAGAATTGAGGTCGAAAGCTGTAAATGTCATTCTGCATTGAAATAGTTAGGAACATTTTGCCCTCTGCTTAATTTAGACTACGAAGATGTGTCCACTTGGTGACAGATAACTGAAGAGAACTGGAGAAAATATGTTTTAAAAAAATTCTGTTAACAAACTCCCCCAAACAAAAACAACAAAAAAATTATGTCCTAGATACAATACCATTCCATTTCATCAAGCAAGTGACTTAGCATAAATGTGATTAGTATAAAGAAACCAATTCTACAGCATTTTTTAACATACATACCTTCTATCCAAAACCATTCAATTTGAGAATTCTTCCACACAGGCAGTGGAAAAGAGACTTTCCAAGCACTGTCTTTTGCCCTGGCTCTGCCTGTCTGAAATGTGTTCATTCAGCGTCTACTGGGAATTTGCTCCCCTCGCCTCCCTCTCCTGCTTCCTGGTCATACTCTGTTAATCTGTGTCTCTGGGCTCAGGCTTGAACCTTTAACCTTGGCACTTAGCGTAACCTCTAAATACATGAATTGCATTCAGTATACCGGATTTTGGATTTCTCTAATTTTGTTTTGAAAATTAGAATAATACAAGGAAGAAAAAAACATATTTAACATCTTATGGTTTTGAGATATGCAGTTAACATCTAATGTATCTTCACCATTTGATACATTTTACATAAAATAGTACAGTTTATTTAATTTTTAATAATCTTTTAAACTTGTCTATTTTACATCTTTCCCTATATTAAATATTCAAAATATTTTAATAGTAATATGCCAATTACAGGTGGTAATTTGCTCTCTTGTTAGACATTTGTGCTGCTTTAACATTTTTTCTATTACAAATAATAATGACATGAAAATTTTGTATACAAATTCTCAAGTGGCTGAAGAACTCTTTACGCAATATTTCTAGAAGTGAAATTTCTAGTCCCACTAGCATGAAGACTTTTAAGCTTTCTGTATATATTTGGCTGAAAAGCCAAATTGTTTTTCAGGACTATTGTCTCAATTTACACTCTCACCAGCAATGTAGGAGAGTGCCTGGTAACTTTTTAATTGGATCTTTTTTTTTTTTTTGGACAAGAAGCCAAATAGACATTTAGCTAATCAATTGAAATAAAGATGAGTCTGTTGAATTTCTGTTATTGAGTTACAGAAAATGTACATGTGAAAATATATCATTTTTATTCTCATTAAGTCATCAGCCTGTAATAATGCTTTGAATGTGACTCCTAATTCCCTCTCTCTGGTACTCGTAATGTCAGCAGAAAGAGGCAGAGGTTACATATACGGTGCCAGGGCTCTGACTTTTCCTTTGGCCCAGAATCAGTGGTGAAGAGGGGCCTGATTCTGTGTTAGTCACGCTAGAAAGCATGTGCTGAGCTGGCCCACACTGGCCGCCTATCAGTGGGGAGCAAAGTGATAGCTGAGGGCCTGACACCGAGTACTCAGAATGTTTGATGGATAGATACATAAATGGATGAATAAATGAAGTGTTGAAGTGGTAAGTGCAGAAACCTGCTGATATGGAAAGGTGGACACCATCGTTTGTCATTTGCTGTATAGGTGGCTGAACTTTCTCATTGCAGATGAAAGCATGTTTGACTGTTTAGAATTATGCTTGTTAGAACCTGTTCAGGAGGCCTTCCAGGCCACTGTGATGGAACCACTCCCATAAACAAACGCTAGTCTGAGACAACAGCTCTTGTTCATGATGTCCTCAGGGATACAATTCCCCCCGCCCCCCATGGTCCCAATGATCTGTCAGGCCTTATGGGCCAAAGCCCTTCTAGAACCACACCAAGAATTTATTTGGGTTCTTCTCAATCGGGATATCTATATTCAGTTTTTGGAATTCACCCAAAATCAAGTTTTTAGGGTTAAAAAATTTACTTTTTAAGATTTTGATTGGCTTTGCTATGTTGCATGGAAAAGGTACTGGTTCTGAACTTTAGCTTCTGTTTCTCATGGAGGCTTTATGCTCAAGGAAGAAAGTCTTCAACCATGGATGCAGGGTTTTTAAAATGTAGGACATATAAATATAAGCACTATATGAAAGTAACAGGAGGGTGGAGAGATTCCAGAAGAGAATCATTCATGTTACTAGTGATGCCCCCAGCAAGGGAATAAGCCCTAGAAATGTAAGAGAAGAGAAGGTCCATGAAGAAGCATTGTTCTTGAATTGTGCTGGCCACGTTATGTGAACGCTTCAAGGCTATCATGGTTGTTGGTGTTGCATGTTGAGGTGGGGACTTACTCTGTATTGTCAAGAACTGTCTCAGCTCACTTTAATGGAAACTGCAAGTAGTATTTCCATAAAGAACATACAATTTTTAGGAAACATCCTCATAAGAGTTAAATCAATTGATTGTGATTCTGATACAACCTTATACTCATCAATTCCAGAAATACTTGTCTTGATTGAAAAAATTAGATGATAATTTTATAATTTTTTACAATTGACATCTACATTTATAATTTATATTTACATTAGTAGGGATAAACTGATTATTTGAAATGTGATGAGTTCTTTATTCCCTCTTTGACCAGATAAAGGGTCATATTTGAAGAGTCTCCTCTGCTCATATTGGGTATTGCCAAGAGCAAATCCCTTATCAGGCTGAACAAGGAGGAACAGGGTGGGGGTGGATGTGCAGGATGTGTTACCCTGTGTGTTACTCCGTGCCCTGTTCTGTTCCTTTCTGCTGGTCTATTTTATGATCTTCTGCTTTAACTTGGTGGTTAAACTGACATTAACTAGGGGAGGAAAAGACAACTCCATGTGAGTCAGTACATCTTCTGCTATCCCGCTATTTACTAGTTGTGTTTGAGCTAATTAACTGTGCAGCAATGTGCGGTATAACAACAAAGATTAACTGTAGTCATACAGTGTGCTAAAAGGAACGCTGGACCAAAAATAACATATAACCGGTATCCTTTAGCTATGCCATTTATCCACATCAAGCATTTTGTATTATAATCTCTGTTATGTAAACTGGTAACGATACCTGTGCTGTTCAAGGAAAATGTAACCTAATGTTAAATTATAATAAAAATCCAAATCTCAGAGATTAGTGGGCATTGTGAAGCTTATCAATTTAAATAGCAAGCTCCCTGACTGAAGGATGTTTTAAGAATTTTGTAGAATTAGGCTCTGCATCTGTGGATTCAACCAATGTTGAATTGAAAATATCTTTTTTTTTTTTTTTTTGCAGTTTTTGGCTGGGGCTGGGTTTGAACCTGCCACTTCTGGCATATGGGGCCAGCGCCCTACTCCTTTGAGCTACAGATGCCGCTGAATTGAAAATATCTAATAAAACTAAAAAATAACACGATAGTGTCTACACTGAACATGTACAGACTTTTTTCTTGTTATTCTCTAGATAATACATTATAACAACTATTTTCATAAAATTTACATTATATTAGGTACAAGTAATCTAGAGATGATTTAAAGTATGAGGGAGGATGTACATATGTTACATGCAGATACTGTGTCATTTAATATCAGGGATGTGAGCCGTGAATTTTGGTATCAGCAGAGACTTGGAACCAATGCCCCATGGATACCAAAAATGGCTGTAGTCTGTAACTCTTCTCTGTATCTCAAAATATTTTAGAATAAGGTTTTTTTTGCAGTTTTTGGCCAGGGCCAAGTTTGAACCTGCCACTTCTGGTATATGGGGCCGGGTGCCCTAATCCTTTGAGCCACAGGCACCACCGTAAATTTAAAAGATTTTTTAAATAAAAGGCTTTTACTTCTTTAGACTTTGTCTTGAATTTCCTTTATATCTTATACCTAGAACCTATAAAATTGAACTTTGTATCTCTAAGGTAAAGATGGGAAGGAATGTTTCTTGTCCTGTTTCTTTTTTAAAAATTTATTTGCTTTCCTTCCTTCTTCCTCTGTTCTCTCCCCACTTCTTTTCCTTTCTAATATAGACAGCAAAAAGGGGCAGCAGTAAAGGCAGGAATCCAAAGTGACTAATTGTCCCTCACATTGAATCATAAAGAGGGACCAAAGATGACGGGTCTGTTCGACTCCTAGGTAGAAACTGGCATATACAAGTGTTTTTGCACTTTGGCCTTGCAGAGGGTAAAGATTAAAATCTCAGCCTGTGGAGTCTGAGGTGGGTCCCGATCCATTGCTGTGACACCCACTAGCTCTGTGACCTCGGACAACTTTACTAGGCCAATTGTCCTACAGTTTCACATTTGTATGGCAGGCACTTGGGTACTTCTGTAGGACTATAGGAAAGGTTCCAAGAAGAAATATTTTGTGAAATGATTAACCCTGTGTCCGATGTACAGTAACTTCTCCTTAGCTACTGGGGACTTGTGTGACGTTATTAATCCTTAGTCACCTTTATTAGTTATGTCATTTCCATGGACCTTTATAAAACGGTTAAACTATGATAGACTTTCCAAAGGACTCCAGTTACCATTTAACTGTTGTCAACCCGAGGTTGTTTCTTATGTCTGTTTTAGAATTTGTAATGACAAAAAATGAGATTAACACATTGAATTTTTGTGAATATACAAAATATATTTGAACTATTAGTGTTCATATAATCATGCAAAGACGTACACTTTTCAGACAAATCATTCTTATTAGCCTTGTTTAGTTTGATAGAATCAAGAGTCTGTATTTCTCTTACTCCACCCATATTCTCTTGCCTTTCTATTTATTCTTTGCTCTTTCCTCGCTTTATTGAGGTACAATTGTATGCGGTAAGATGCACTTATCTAGGTGTACAGTTCAATGAGTTTGACCAATGCACGCAAACTTCTTTGGGCTCATCTGACTAATTTCTATACTATTACTAATGGCATCACCAGGGTGATCGGTGGGATCAAATATACAGCATATAGACCATTTTACCAATGCATTTATTAATCCTCATATCTCTGTCTGTTGCACACAGCTAATATACCCAGTTTTACAGATAAGAATTGAGTTTAATAAGATTCATTGCCTTGCCTGAGAGCACGCTCCCTGGTAAGCAACAGAGCGTGCCTTAAAACATAAACTTCGGCTCGTGGCCACCACCCCAAACTGTCTCTCCATCGCTACCATACAGGGTATCCCAAAAGTTGCCCACAAAGTCACCATACAGGAGGAGAATGGGAAATCATAGCTAAATGTACCTTTATTTACAGGATTTTCATTACGAAATTTTACAAAGAGCTGGCCAACAGGTAGAGAATGTTCTATAAACGTTTTGTAAAATATTTGTGTAAGCAAGAGTCTGTGCCTCCTGCCTGGGTTTCCACGGTTCCTTTTTACCCTGATGAAACTGACACAGATTTTCTTACTCAACTTCTCGGTCATTCTGCTTGGTAAGAATATTTAAATCAAAATGTGACTCAGGCCAATAAACAGAGAGAGATTTAAGATTTTCTCTGTAAGTGATGGGACCTCTTGATAAGGTAGAGCCCAGAAACTGTATGATACGTGATATATGTTAAAGTGGATTGCATCTAGTGTAAAATATTCTATTTAAAAATTAGTGTACTTTAGTTGGAATATTGTCTAATTTAAACAGGCAATATATTTTGATACTCAAATAGAAACCTTTTTAAATAAATTGTTTAAAAGAAGAAAATGATTTATCTTTATACTCTGAAGAGAAAAATTGCCTGTATTACTGAAATACAGTCATAAATCTAAACTTGGTTCCTTAATCATTTTTTATTTAGACTTCAAATCTTTTCTTTGGGTGGTAGGGTCTAAAATTCTTTCTTCCTTTTCTTTCTTTAGGAATTTTTTTCCTATGTCTAATATCTGGACTATTCTTTATCGATTTTCCTAAGCAGTACTCTGTATAGAAGTTGTTTGTTCAAATACATTCTTCATGGTCTTTAAAAATATGTGTATTCTATCTTGCTAGAAGGCTTGATTTCTTTATGTTTTTATAGTGTTTGGTGAAAGGAAGAGGCTTTAATTCTTTCACTGTGGAGAACTTACAAGTGTTATAGGTAAATGAAAAAAATATTGACATAGAATCACATTAACATAGGCGTTTTCCCTCTTAATACAGTTCTCACACTTCTATGAGCAAGGGATTGCACTAGTTTGCTCTTTTAGCTTATGAACATTCTGACAATGTAAGCTAGAATAATTAAATCATAAGAGAAGATATTCGGCTAAAGTACTATTTTCTTTAGACAAGGGCATGTCTCTACAGAACTATAATCTGTGTAATCTCAACATTGAATTAAGGGTTTTCTTGTTACCTGGTAAGTGCTAAGTAAATACAATATCTGTAAAATTAAAATAATAAAAGCATAGGGAATTTATCATGACTAATTATGATAAATATTACTACTATAAATAGAAGTAAGATTATCCCCACAAACTGTTTGCATCAACTTTTTGACTATTTAGATAAGAGTAACACGTTCTTTCTTTTTTTTTTTTTTTTGTCTCACTGTGTTGCCCTGGGTAGAGTGCTGTGGCATCACAGCTCACAGCAACCTCAAATTCTTGGGCTTAAGCAATTCTTTTGCCTCAGCCTCCCAAGTAGTTGGGACTACAGGCATCCACTACAATGCCTGGCTATTTTTTGGTTGTAGTTGTCATTGCTGTTTGGCAGGCCCGGGCTGGGTTCGAATCCTCTAGCTCCCATGTATGTGGCTGGTGCCCTAGCTGCGAGGTACAGGCCTTGAGCCAAGAGTAATACTTCTTTTTTTTTGAGACAGAGTCTCACTTTCTTGCCCTCAGGAGAGTGCTGTGGTGTCACAGCTCACAGCAACCTCCAGCTCCTGGGCTTAGGCAATTCTCTTGCCTCAGCCTCCTGAGAAGCTGGGACTACAGGCACCCACCATAACGCCCGGCTATTTTTTGTTGCAGTTTGGCCGGGGGTCGTATTTGAACACACCACTCTTGGTATATGGGGCTGGTGCCCTACTCACTGAGCCACAGGCGCCACTCTTTCTATTTAGTTCCATAGAAGTCATTTGAAATTATTCAGAAAACGAGTTTAAATTTTGTTTTGTTTCTTTTATTTGCCTAGTAAGTCATACCAAGGGTTACTTTCTATTTATTTAATGAACATCTATAAAAATGCAACTCTTTTTTAGTGATCTTGAATACTCGTAAGTATTTTACAAACTCCAAATTAGTTTGATGCTACAGTCATAAAATAAAAAAGATGCTAGATTTTGAGGAAATTAATGTAAAAGCACAGATTGCATTGTAACTTTTGATGTGTCAAATTTAGCACAGTAAGCTGTCATTATTTCAGTCTTTGAGTCATTTACCTTTATGCAGTTCATCCCAATATCATATTGGTATATAGAGACTCAATTCTGATTTTTATAAACTCTGTATTTGTTAAACTTTCCAATTTCTATTGAATGAACTTAAACATTGGGAAATTCAAATAATTGTTTATTCATTTGTAACTGATACTTCACACAGTAATATTAGTCCAAACGGTTATCTTGGTTTATATCTTGTGAGGATATGTGTGAGATTAATACTTCTAATATATTTTGTAGAAATTACTATTAACAGTTTGATACTTTCTACTGAATCACTTGAGTTGGTCTATTCCCAAAGGGTAGATTTTCAGTTAATAGAATAGTGGTTCTAAGAAACACTTAGGATCAGCTGAATGCTACTAAATACTTCCAACTTTATTTTTTTGTGTGTGAAATTTATCATTTAAAGTATGAGTCCCACAATCAGGCAGATAAGGCATTTAGTGAAAAGAATGTCCAGCATATTTATACTAAAAGAGCCATTGGAATGTATCCCCCTACCTAGGAAGCTCTTCCCCGGGGAGATGCCTGTGGCTAAATCTCTCATTTTATTTAGGCCATGCCTCTAATGTCCCTTACCAGAAGCGCCTTCCCTAAGGTAGTTCAACCCAAAAATGTTCATCTATTTTCTATCTTCCTCTCTAGATGAGATCAAGTCTGACACCATTTCTGCTGTGTTTGCTGTGCTAGCCCTACTACCTACAGGACATCTGGCAATTAGAAACATTTATTTATTTTTTATTTTTTGAAACAGACTGGGTAGAGTGCTATAGCATCATAGCTCACAGCAACCTCAGACTCTTGGGCTGAAGCCATCCACTTGCCTCAGTCTCCCAAGTAGCTGGGGCTACAGGTGCCCTGCCATAACACCCAGCTAGTTTTTAGAGATGGGGTATCATTCTTGCTCAGGCTGCTCTCAAACTTTTGAGCTCAGGCAATCCACCTGCCTCAGCCTCCCAGAGTGCTGGGATCACAGGCATGAGTCACCGCATATAAAGCATTTACTGTGTGTCCATGGGGTACGTGGTGACTGAAATGAATGAACCGTGGACCTAACGAGAATATTATTTTTTTTGGAGACAGTCTCACTGTGTCACCCTTAGTAGAGGGCCGTGGCATCATCACAGCTCACAGCAACCTCAGACTCCTAGGCTCAAGCCATCCTCTTGCCTAAGCCTCCCAAGTAGCTGGGACTGACTACAGGTGCTCGTCATAATACCTGGATAGTTTTTCTATTATGAGTAAAGATGGGGTCTCACTTTTGCTCAGGCTGATCTTGAACTCCTTCGCTCTAGTGATCCACCCGGCTCAGCCTCCCAGGGTGCTAGAATTACAGGTGTGAGTTACTAGGCCCGACCTAAAAAGAACTTCAAACATCATCTAATCTAGGGGTCCTCAAACTATGGCCTGCAGGCCACATGGAGCTGCATGAATTATATTTGTTCCCATTTTGTTTTTTATTTCAAAATAAGATATGTGCAATGTGCATAGGAATTTGTACATAGTTTTTTTTTTTAAGCTATAGTCTGGCCCTCCAACGGTCTGAGAGACAGTGAATTGACCCCCTCAAAAAAGTTTGAGGATGCCCGAATCTAACCTCTCCAATTTATACATTTACGGAAAAGTAAACCTATTTGTACCAAGAAAAGAAATGGTCAATTGAATTCCTCAATATTCTGTAACCAGAATATTTCAGAATATTTCCTGAATTATTGAAATTTCAAATTTGAAATTATTTAAAAACCAGAATTTTCAGACTATTTCCTGAGTATTTCAGAATATTTCCTGAATTGAGGAAATAGCCGAATACGACTTCAGTACTTCATTTGGTGACGTCCACTTCTGCTTATAAACGTCATAGAGAAGAGGGTTCAGACCTGCGGTTTGTGAAGGAGCAGACTCGGCTCTGGCCAGAGTTTTGATTCTTAGCTGTACGACTTTGGAAAAGACCCTCCATCTTTCTAAGTCATCTTCCCCCAAATTGTGAGTGAAGATGCTGCATGTGCTATTGGGTGATTGCGAAGCCTGAATGGGATAATGTATCAGAGAGCCTGACAAAGCCAACTGTGATGGTTCTGATTGTCACGTTCCTCATCACTATTTAGTCCTTATTATTTAAATTATATAGATATTTACTCTGCTATTTCCTATCCTGTCACTATTGTACTGAACATATTTTGAGATCCTTGGGTCACCACAAATGTTATGTGAAGTTTACTAAGTTGCTATGTTTTTAGAATACTAAATAATATTAATATCAAGTTTCATGCCTATTCTCATTTATAATACCAATTACTATTAAATATTCATCAACCTAATATTTTCTGACTGCTGGAGCTTTAACCAATAGTCTACAGAAAGACTGTTCTTTTGTCTTCTAAGAGATTTTAGAAATATGTGGAATATAAGTTCAGCTACAGAGGTTCAAGTTCTTAAAAAACGAAGAAGTAACTCAGGAGAAAAACGCTTTTATTTTCTCCATGTCAATTTCCTGTCCAAAACAGAAAAACAGTCATCAGGCAGGAACCATTCAGGAGGCAACAAGAGTTGATTGTGCTGGGTCTTACAGTGTCATTTCCTTTGAGTATCTTTTCTGAGACTCCGGTCTCAGGTGCAAGTATTGCAGAGACCAGCTTTTCCAAGTAGACGTTAAAATGTCATAACCTCTTTATCAATACACTTCCGTGTGCCGTGGCTTTGCTTCTTGTAGGTTCTAATTTTAAAATAAACATCATTTTTGACAGTCATTGAAATTTATATCCAACTCTAAGGTCTACCATCTTTAAATTGCAGTTTTTTCAAACATAATGGAATCTGAAACTTACTGTTACCATTAAAAAGTAGGAATCAGTTCTTTACCTTAAAAATTTCTAAAAAAAGAAAATTTCTGCTCAAGAGAAAGTGTGATGACAACTGGTTGCCTTCAGAATAATCTGGGGATGATTGGATCATAATTGAAGTTTAGGCACTGTTCATTTCAGAATCTAAGAAGGAAAACTTCATGTTGCCTTCACTTTATTAAACAAAAGAAATGCTAGTTGGATCCCAGAGAGTACATGTCAAACTATGAGGATATTAAGCTGGACTATAGTTTCTTCATGTGCACAGTGGCTTAGGTGATTTCTGAATCTCTTCCTTCTTTTCCTGTTAACCTTGACACTGTGCGTGCAGAAGAGCATTTGTGTACCCTGTGGAACATGTACACCTAGCCAAATAATATATGTTGAAGAGTTACTCACTCCTGACCTCAGAGAACACATCCTACTTATCTTTAATCCTAAATCCTAGAATGTGGCATGTTTCAGACTTTCAATGAATATATAAAATGACTTTGTTCAGTATGGTTGCTGTAACAAATCACTGTAATGTTAATGCTGTTAATAACACAACTTCATTATTTTTTAACTTGGTCTGACTATACAGAACTGTAAGTCAGAAGTTTGACACGAATTGCACTGGGCTAAAATCAAGGTATTGGCAGGGTTGCATTCCCTTCTCAATTGTCTAGAAGGGATCTGTTTATTTGCCTTTTCCAGCTTCGGAAGTCTTCCTGATGCTCTTGGCTCGTGACCCTCTTCCTCCACTTTCAAGGCTGGCATGTGAGAGTTGCTTTGTTTTTGCATCATATCACTCTGATCTCTTCCATCTTCACATCTCCTGCTACCAACTCTGATCCCCCTGCTTTCCTCTTGTAATTCCTGGGCTCACCCAGATAATCCAAGATAATCTACCTAACTCATTGTCCTTCATCACATCTGCAAAGTCACTTTAGCCAAGTAAAGCAATATATTCACAATTTCTGGGGATTAGGGCATGGATATCTCTGGGGGCCATTGTTCTGCCCAGTACACTGAGCGTAGGCTGGTGCCTGGAAGGATCAGAGGCATCTTCCTTATAATCGTAGGGGAGCTGCTTCTTGGTTACCAGTGCAGGTGCTTTGACTCAACCTATCTGAGGTCTTAGCTCAATAAGAGCTCCGCTCTTTAAGTTTAGAGTTTATTCCAAATGCATAACCAGTAATTATTTTCTGTAGTCCTATACATGTGGGACTGGCACTTGAGATCTTAATATATAGTAAATTCATAAGACATTAGCTCATTACACAATGATAGGATTCTATGTGGTACATGGCCAGTTTTGTGGAACTTGACCCCTAGGAGGCTCCTTTCTCCTCTACTGCTAAATTTGCAAGCCCGTGTGAACCATTTTTGTCACTGCGTTTCATTTGCCCATCTGTAAATTACATATGAAAACTTAATCTGTCTTACTTCTAACATAATAAGATTGTAATAAAAAATGTCCTATAAAGTGTAGAGCTCTCTCTATGCATGGTGTTATCTCTATGGATAAATAAAGGGCCCTTTTGTCCTAAAGTATTTTATTTACTTTCATGTAAACAGGCACTATGGTGAATCTTTGCACGTTACTGAAAATAACAAGGTTTTAATAACAATAGTGAGTACTGCCTCAGATTTATTTTATCATGTTTCTTTTGGGGAAAGTAATGATAATCCAAAGGTCTATTGATGATTTCATTCTTCTTTCTTTACTTCTGTTATATAAATGTGAAACTCTGGTGCTTCACTAATTCCTAAATAATTTTTAACAAGGAAGTCTCCAAGACAGTGTTTTTTCAAGTTATTTTGTAAGCAATAGAAATATTTTGCAAGAAAATATTCCATGAAGCTGCCATATACAGACCAGATACACACATATGCAAAGGTCCTCTGGTTGAACAGGATGGTGAGGCTTCAGGTTAGTGCCCTCATAAACATGCACCAGGGTCTGTTCAGGTACTCCGAGGAGTGTAAGTGAGCAGAGTTGCTTACCTGAGAAATATGTGATAAGTATTAAAGTGTACAAGAAAATATATGTTATTATTATTATTATGAGACAGAATCTCACTACGTTGCTCTCAGTAGAGTGCTGTGGCATCACAGCTCACAGCAACCTCCAAATATAACTCTTGGACTTAAGCAATTCTCTTGCCTCAGCCTCTGGAGTAGCTGGGACTACAGGTACCTGCCACAACACCTGGATTTTTTTTTTAATTACAAATTTGAGAATGTGTGTTTAATAAAAAAGGTTGTAAGGGAGACTTTCAAAGAATCATTACTTTTATGTTTAAAAGACCTCAGAGAAACTAAACTGTGAATCATAGTCATCTGTCCTGAATACAGTCACAAAAATATAAGCATGCTGAAGTTTTCTTACTTCTACTCAATTTTGAGTTCACAGTGCTATTATTATTGTACTGTTAGAATTTTACTATTTCTCATCATTTCTTTTTTTTGTTTGTTTTAACAACTGAACAGTTTATTAAGAATTAAACAAAGATATGATGTAATACAGTACAAGCAAGACACTCAAGATAGGTATAATAGTACTACTCACACAAAAACTTGAATTTCACCTCAAAAAAAATCACAAGACAAAAGGGAAAACAATTTCACTGTTATAAGATAAAATATTTCATGCAAAGTATTAACTCTGCCCCCCCAAAGCCCAACTTCCCAACAAAAAACAACAACAACAAAATAAATAAATAAATAAATAAATAAAAGGGCTGAACCACTGAAGGAAAATTAGAGGCCACACTATGAATTAAAACCATTTAGTGACACAATGTGCTGGTTTCATATACAATCTCTATTCTACACAGCTATGATTTAATAATAAAGACAATAACATTAAAAAATAAATAAATAAAAAACATTTAGTGAGAGTGAGGAGATATTAAAGGTAAGCAGATGGAGGATGCAACTCAGAATTTTGAGTTTCAATTTGGCAAATGCTCCATCTAAGGTGTAAAGCAGGGCCTGCAGACAAATTAACTAATGCACAGCACAAGTGGAGATTCATGGATTCAGGAACATTAAATAACTTTGGAATCAACATCCTGTTCTTAATGACAAAAAACGAGCATAAAATAAAGACTATGAGTATGGTGACCAAGACAGTGATAAAGATAGGAAAGTGTCTGCGCTGTTGGCGGAGCACTACATTGTGAATCGGTAGTGTTATAAGACAGAAAACTCAGAAGAGAAGCCATTACCTTTATATACAAAAAGTGATGATCTATCAATAATAGTTTGAATCAAAGAGCTGTTGGAGTCCCTCATTTTGCCCCATTGACTAAAAGCATTAGAAAAGTAAAGGCTTTATGAGAACTTTGTCCAAGCCAAAGAGTATAGTTGGTCAAATGGTGTCCTTTGACAATTTGTGTCCACCAGAAGCCTCAGAATATGATCTTGTTTTGAAATAAGATCTTTGCAGATGTAATTAGTTAAATTAAATTGAAGTCACACTGGATTGGGAGAGCCCAAAATACAATGACTGGTGTGCTTATAAGAAGAGGAGAACGCATGTGGAGATACACAGAGGAGAACACCGTCTGCACAGACAGAAACTGGAGTGATGAATCTGCTAGCCAAGGAACACCCAGGATGCTGCCACCACCAGGAGCTAGACAGAGGAATGGAACAGAGTCTCTTGCAGAGGCTCCAGCAGGAACCAATCCTGTTATCATCTTTATTTCAGAATTCTGCTTCTTTAACTTTGAAAGCATTAAGTTCTATTCCTTTAGATCTTTTGGTTTTTAATACTTTTTTGCAGCAGCCCTAGTAAACTGCAGTATCACTTTTCTTGAACTCGTATGAGAAAAACTGGACTTTCAGCCACACCATGAAAAGGATTAAGTAATGGAAAAGCTTAAAGATACACATCGTAAATAACAGAGACATGGACAGTAATAGTTTTGGACTAGAAAAGGGAGGAACTAATCTGTCTGAGTAATAATGATAGAGAAGGAGGCAATAATAAGGAAGATGCCTTGACCTAGATCATTAATTGTCCATAACAGGAAATTAGGAGTGGAGAGTTATAAAGAGCAAGCAAAATAGACAGTATTGGAAAAACCAGTAGAACCCATCAATGCCTTTGGAGTAGAAATTCTAAAATCTTTTTCTCAAACATTTTTCTGAAAAGTCTCAGGGTACAGTAAGGCTCAGAATTTGGAGTCCGACAAATCTAAATAATAATCTTCATTTTTTCCCACAAACAAGTTATGTATATTTGTAAAGGCTCTTTGCCATTCTTAAACATAGTTCTCCCTATCTACAAAGTGAGAATAGTGTCTACTCTTTTATAGAGATGTGAGGATTTACATAATATAACATATATTGAATCCATAGTGTGCTGCCATCTGTATAATGAGACACAGGAACCACCCTATATGGTTGTTGTTGAGACTGCATGTATGTAAAATACAAAGTAAACACTCTCTATTCTCTATATGTTAGCAATTATTTAATATTAGGTTTTCACCTCCCTCTCTTAGGCCTGATGATTAATTATAAACTCTAGACAGCAGTAGGAGTTGGTGTTCATCCATCACCGACACGCCTGTCTAAGCAGTCCACTTGAGTTTTGTGACACACCAGCTGGAAAACACTGGTTTAATGTGTTTTCACAAAAATATTCTGACAACAGAATATTAGAACACATTTTAGCATACACATCTTTTTTCCTGTCTGGCCAGCTCAGTAACAATGTGCTGATGACATGAAAAAGAGTATGTTATTCATGACATATTTTTGGAACATTATTGTATTGTAATCACATTTCGTCATTGCATAAGCATGTACATAAAAGTAACAATAGATTATTCATCATGAGAAATACCAAACCATAACCACTTGTGCGCTATCTCTGATTTATTTTGTTCCCAGATGTTCATGCATAGTAAAAGGGAGGAGTAGCAATTACTTTGTTCAGAGTAAAATAAACAAAACTTCTTTGATAATCTTGGATAAATTAATGACATCATAACTGCAATTTCTTTCTTTTTTTTTCATTTTGACATTGTATGTCTCATCACTAAGATTTTTTTTTAATTTATAAAATTTTTAATTTATATCATACTAGAAATTAAAACAAAAAAATGCACATTCATTAATTCACTTAAAGTTAAGAATAATAAAATTAGCATTACATGTTAACAAAAGCAAATCATCTTATGAAAAAT